>JAUPMG010048711.1:0-13978 GCA_031762675.1 Pachysandra terminalis | reverse complement strand
CAGAACAGTGAATGCTACAAGTACCACTCAAACCATTCAATTTCCTATGCAGACATTTCTAACCATCCACTCCTACATTGTAGTCTAATATCTATGTCCAACTAATCAAAGTCAAAATCTCTGTATATCTCATCAAGGACTGCCCCATTTTCCTAATTTTCAGACATTCTTATACATTTTTTAATATTCGACCATAACTACATCTTTTGCACACAAACCAACCTCATACACATGTGCAAAACACTCCAAGGGAACTTTCCCTTTAATTTGGATCCATTTAGGGCTCGGTAGATCCTCGGTATTTGCCGAGGTTCCTACTGAGAATCTTGGTAGATGATCTACCGAGTCTCGGTAGATTGTCCCAAGAGGTGTGTTTTTCTGGGTTTTTCCATAGATGTCTAGGCATCTATTGAGAGTCCTACCAAAAGCTAAATTCAGCCTAGAATTCAGTTTTTCTTCTAGGCTTCGTGCCCATATTCTCCAATACGTATTTTTATACTTCTAAACCTCTAATATCGACTTCTAATCATTATACAAGTGATCAAGACCTAACATAGCAAAATCTAAGTTATGCTTATAGATCTATACTACACAATCAATCAACATATTAGCATAAATATCAAAAATCATAATTAAATCATAAAAACCTTTAAGATCATCCTAAATCCAGCAACCTTACATTTACGCATGCTAATCAAACAAACAAACAATCATGATATTCATTCAACACTCATTCTATAAATTACTAATCAGATCATGCTTCAAATCAAGAGATCATGCATTCAAATTTATAGCTATAGCATTGCTAAGATCCATGAACATGATTATCGTAAAATCGATGAGAATCCTTACCTCTTTTCCTTCTTAGACTGTTCTCTGCAACCTTTCTAGCATTAGATGATCAACAAGTTCCTTTTGCTTTCTTCTTCTTCTTCCTTTTTCTTCAAAATTTCAGATTTCCTTATTCTCTTTCGTTTGTTTTGGTCGTGTGAATCATAAAGACAATTTCTCCCTCCTCTCTCTCTATCGTTTGGAAAGTTACGTGGGTTAGAGGATGAAATCCATTATCCCACTCTAATTCAAATTATAAAGTAAATTACTTAAGTACCCTTACCTTGGCCCAATGGCTTATTCGGCTAGTCCATAGTCCTATTTGTGTTCCTTGTGTAGGGTCCAAGCCCAGTCCACCTAATTCACTAAAATTACAAAGTTACCGTCATTTCTTCAAAATCACATAAAGGTCAAATCCAATCCCTCTTATATCAATTAAATCCTAATGTTTAAATTAAGAAATAACTACCATTTAATTATCAAATTAAATGGCAGGGTCAGGGTCATTACACCTCCTTTGCACAGAATTGTGGGGCTTAGTAATGCACTTTGTTTAAAGGTATTTTGAAGGAAGCTTATTTATATCTGATTTCACCGAGTTCAATTCAAGGTCACTCAAGTTGGTTATTTAACCTAAAACCTTTAGGGTTTCTATGATGACTCTGCCTTATAGGGACTATTGATCATGAAAACAGATTCCTACCAAGAAACTTAAATCTAAGGTCTCTATATGGGTAATTTGATAATGTACTGGTCACCTTGTGAGATGTATGTAGTTACTTGGATTTTCCTTATAAAAATATGGATTGATATACCAAAAGGGGTTCCCTCGTAAATGAACAAAGACCTGAAGAGTATGCTTGTAGAATTCGAATGACTCTTTTATCTAGAGATGATTGCAATAAATTCTCAAACAGTCATATGATGAAAACTTTTGTAATTTATATATTGCTATATATTTTGCAAAGTTATTTCAGGTTGCTTCAATATCTCGTAGCGATGTTGATAGCTTATGTTTGCATCCTCTATATTTATCAATGACATTGATACTTATGCTTGTAATTAGGTTTACCACATTGAGTGGTCAATTCGTCAATGGACTAGTCTCCCTCAAAAGACTTGATCACGGGTTCATCCCTTCTCAAGATTTGGTTTGCTTCTAGGGCTCTATATGATCGTCGTTGGTTGATTAAGTTTGAGCATCCTTATATAGTTCTAATAATCACATATACCGATATGGAACGACATTCGATTCGATAGAGTTATTTCGTTGCAAATCGAAGTTACTACAAAGAGAGGTATGTGATCCGATTCGTTATTTCGTTCACCACATATGAAATGCTCATTTGAATCCCTACAAACAGCTCCCTACAAAAAACCATGTTGGCCAAAACTCTTCCATCGTGAGCCGCACCGGTTACCATAATCGCTTGTATTGTCTTCAAGCTAGAGACCTTATCCTAGATGTGCTACGTGGCATGTGCCTTAGGTAAATTCCAAGCTTATTTGTTCTCTCTCCCTCCAACTCAAGGCAACCATATTTTAGCATGATAAGGTAGGTCGTCGCTTTCAAAAGTCTCATGAAGTATGTGACGGTGAAGCATAAGCATGTGCCAAATCCTATCCCCTTGTGTGGACGCAATTCATGTATTATTTTTCTACTCCTACGAAGCTAAGTAGCTTTTGTTCTCTTTCTCTCTCGACATAAATAAAAGCCATAAAAAAACCGAATCTATATCGTCTTCGCTTCTTCAGCTTATTAAATTGCTTTCGTGCCCTAGTTTCGAATAGCAACTCCTGTCCTTTCCCCCAATGTTGAAACCCTAGATTCCATCTCCCTTGTCATGAAAACCTATGCAATTACGTTTCCTTTCTTGGAGATTTTTCCAATTTTATGACCTCTTCGACTACCAAACCCCAGAATTTTCCGGCCATGGAGGGCTCTGTAGAGCATATCGGAGCCCCCGATTCATGGGAATTGGATGATTTGGACCAGAACATGAGCCGGTTGATGGTCTCTTGCAGGAAGAATTCACCGGCGTTGTCTTCTTCGGATTTTGCAGCGTCAGAATTCGGCGATGATTCTGTGGCAGCTGCGACTGCTGCTTCTGTTACTTCGACTTATTCTGAATCTGCTTCTTCGTTGACGATCGGTGCTGAGAGGGCCGGAGGGGTTTCGGAAGATGTTATCAACCAGGTCGATCAGTTCCTCCGCGAAGCTTTGCAAAACCCTAGGGAACGACTATCAAGTAAGTTTCTTTTGTGATTGCTTCTTTTCTCCTGCGGTCAGGGTTCAAGTTTACCTGTTTATTTTTCTATTGAAGATTAAAGTGTTGTGTTTTTGATTTGGTTTATGATAGCTTTATCTCCCAGCTTGTATGAGAGATTATTAGAACCTTGAAACATTAGTTATATTATATTGTGGTCACAAATTTATATAATCGCTCTGGACCATCTTTAAGCTGTGTTAATTAAGCGTAATTTACTTCTAATTTTGGTTTTTCTGAGTTTTATTTTCTCAGCTCTGAGCTAATAATCACTATTCGAAAGTTGTCATGGTGATGTGATGGAAATTGAGGTTCAAGATGCCTTACATTGAAACAGCGGATTTGCATCTTACTGAAAGATGTTTGCACTAAAATTTTGTGAATATTAAAAGCAAATTTTGTGAATATTAAAAGCATCAAGATGGTCTGAGAGCAAATGCTCCCGTGTACAAGGTCTGTTAGTGGGTTCTGAGTCATGGATGCATGTACAATATTTTTCAATTTTACTTTGCCTGCTAAGCCTATAAAAGTTGGATTTCGTCATCTGTGTGGAGGTGATAGATATAGATTTTGATGGATATGATGCTTATGGATAAGTACTTTTAGTCCAACATTATTTTCCTCTTGAAATTAAACAAAGATAGGGTATGTATATTAGAATGAGTCCGATACTGTCCAATAAAAGCCAAACAGTGAAATGACAAAAATCCATACCTTTTGAACAAACAAACAATGAACAAGTTGATGATTTATATTTTTTTCTTTCTGTCAACACAAAATGCAGCGATAAGGAATCATCGACCTTTCTGAATCAGGTTCTCTTTAGTGAGTATTTTCTCATGATCTGTTGTCCATACAAATGCAGCCACATTGGGGTACAAGGGGGTTCCAAACGAGAGATAAATCCATGTCTAAGGGTGATGTTGGACGCCGCCAGAGTTCCACAGAAGGATTTCTTTCAAAGTTTTCCCTTGGGATCAGCACACCATATCCGTTTATTTTCCTCATATGTTCCCACTTTACTGTAGTTAAGAGTGTTAAGGAGATTTGTGCATTCTCCCATGTCCCTTTCTAAAAGATCTTTTTGAGTATCGATGCCCAAGTCACTTCCTCCCCTCTCCTTGTGAAGAATTGTGGTAAAGTCGTATATGCTTGGGTGGACAATCAATATAATATAGCACGCATCAAGAACGTGGCCTCACCACAGATCAATCATCTTCCTAAAACCTATTAAAACCTATTTTTGTCTCTTCCACGTCTATCTTCAAAATCCTTCAAAAGCTTTGAGATTCCATTCAATACACTCACACTATTGAGAACAACTATATGCCACAATGCAAATGAATCAAAGCTATATCCCTAAAATCATTTGCTCAATAGCCCTTTATTCATTAGCCAAAGCATTCTGTAACCAACCCTCTTTATTTTTCGGTTTTCTAATAATATCCCATTTGACTAATTGGTACTTCATCCTCTCCCCATTACCCCATGGTAAATCTCTTAACAAGAGTGATTCTACCACCAATGATAAATAATATCTTGTCCAAGATGACAGCCTTCTTTCCAGTCTTTTAGTAATTGGATCCAAAATCCTCTTAAGAGTTCGCACACATACTAATCCGAAATCCCAAGTAAGTTACTAGAGATGAACCTAATTGGCAACGCACCGAGCTCCTTTTTTGAACAAGGCTTCTTGCCTCTCCCAGATTGACCTTGAGGCTTGAGACCACTTCAAAACAATGAAGGATGGCTCTCAAATTAGACATCTACTTATTGACCCATCCGAGAGTCATTCTTCGACTAATTGTAGTTCGTCGGAGAATGACTGCCGATCGGTGCTAGTAGAAAAGCTTAAAATGTAGAGATTTTTTTTGCAAATTGAACAAAAATCTTTTTGAGTTCAACCTGTGGAGAATGCTGTATCCCTCAGAATAGTAGAACAATCTCGTGCGTTTTTGTTGGAGCTTGTCCTTGATAATTCATAAGTAGCATGCTGATGACAAGATTAGTAGTGGGAGGTGAAACCGTAACACTCTGAAAACCTTGTGATTTGGAATTTGTATGCTGATGATGGGTAGAGAAAACAGAGTAAAGTATCTCTCTTTGTCGATGCGTATGGGTGGGGGCCGGCAACGCATCATCATAATCTCAGAAGGAGACCAAGGTGTGAGATGGCAGAGTTTGTTCAAGGCACTATTGTGGATTTTTGGTCTTAGAGCGAACAGTTCAAGATAAGCTTCTCACTCAGGAACTTCCTCCGTTCAGTCAGATCAATGAGTTGATATTCAGTCCCCTGTGGAACAATATATAGTTATGATATATTTAGATGGACAAAAGGTGAACGATAGGGTGTTGAAGGATACTTGGAAAATAGGATTATATGGTGTCGAGGTGATAGTAATCCTAGAAAGTATGGCTTCCTAAAACATGCCTTGATGGAGATTTCTAAACCATCGTTATAGAAAAACAAGAGATGACTGCGTGGGTGGGAGGAAGATGGGGTTTTTACCATGGGCTACAAATCAAGCAAATGGCTAAGAACAGATTTCTCTTCATTTTTTTAATAATTAACATATCAGACTTCTCTTTTTCATCCCGATAGAAGAATTGACAAGACGCATCACAAGGCAAAAAGTGTCGAACTTGGAGATGCCAATTTTAGAATTACACACTGGTGTCTGAACTTGGGTTGTCAATTGTAGTCAGGAAGAAATCGACTCGTTTTGAGTACAAGTTGTAATGGTGCCATTAAATCTATGGAGTGAAGTTCTCTTTTAAAAGATGGGATAATCTTGAGGATGGTTCATTATAGCCGATGAAATATCTGTGAAGCGTGAGGATCTTCAATGAATTTGACTACAAGTTCATCATCCTTCTATGAAGCTCTAGCTAAGTATCGCTTGGTTGTAGAAGGGAATCGATAGGTATGCTTGCTCGATTTGGTGGGTAAACATAATGGTACGAGATTGCATACCGTCATCGCACAACGAAGAGCTCTTTAGAAGAGTTCGGAGGTGTTTTGGGTGGACTGATGGACAATCTGGTGTAGGGAAGGGTTTTCAGCACTAGTGTAGCAGAAATGCGTGATGAAGATGATGTACAACATCTGAGGTACTCTAGCTGTTAGATGGAGGAGAATTGTAGGGTTAAGATTATATCAAATTCAGAATTTTGAATCACTATCTCAGCCAGATGGGATTTTGGGCTTGAATACTATAATGGATTAGGTTCAGTCACTATGGATCCTTCTCTGTGACCCTTGTGCTCACTGGGCCCACGAAAACACGCGGATGGGTGTGTGAATAATGGATCGTAATTCTGAGGTCCTAGCCCAATCATCCCATTCGAGTTCTCTCTCCTTGGGCCCTTCGAGTAGGCCCATGTATACGGGAAGCCCCCTCTTGAGCCCATGGCTTCGGAAGCCCTAATAACTTAATTCCCCAGAATCCAAACCACTCTCCATTTTAAAATAGGGAAGTCTTGGACTCCTTAAGATTAGAAGAGAATAGTGGGAGACCCAATTGCTGAGGAATTGAGACGGGAAAAAACACCGGCGTACTTACCTTCGGCTTGTTTTGGTGGGGAACACGAGATGCTTGGTGGAGTTTTTGCACATAACCGAGAACGGGATTGAGAGGAACCAGCCTAGTGAATTGTTTTCTTAACAAGGAAAGAGATTATTAGAGAGGAGCATATGTCTCATCTGGAGATTATTCTCGTTGACCAAGCAGAAATGTCGATAAAAATAATTTTTCTGTTCTCTTTGTCTCTCCTACCCCTTTTCTATATTGTTTCACCTATGATGAATGATGGTTTAGAAGTTGGGAAGTCGGGAGAACCTGATGTGTGCATTATGGAAGGGTATGAGCAAGAAATGTGTGATAGTGGAAGGAGCTGGAATTGAATGACCGAATGTTCCGTGGCAACTGAGAAAAAGGAAATGCACTGTTCGAAGGGATTGAAATCAGATATTTTAGGCATGTTAGTGGAAAAAACTCCTGAGGATGGGAAGTTAAGAAATGGCGAGTTTATGGTGGTTGAATAATTGGTGGGGGCTTTGATTGAACAATTAAATATGTGTTGACCACAGGCATAGATTGAGGTAGAAGATATATTTTTTTTTTTTCGATCAGTAAGGTAGAAGATGGTAATACCACAAAAGACTTTTCTGGGGATATCATTAGGAAGCTGAGGAATTTGGAAGATGAGGTTGGGAGCATGAATGTTGAAGGTGTGACGGGAAAATAATGGTTTTAGTAACTTATGGAGTTTCTTGTAATGGATTTACGGAGGGAGTCAGAGCTCTGTTTGATGCCATTGAGAATCAACATAGGGGCGAAATTTCCTGATGAAAACAAGAGCAAGAACTTCAGAAATTAACTTGGACTCCTAATGAAAGTGTTAAAATCGGGATGTAAATATAACTCTAAAGAGAAGAGGCAAGGGGGGAATTGAATGGTTACCATGAAGATTAACATATTTTCATGGAATGTAAGGGGGTTAAACTCAAGGGAGAGAAGGGTTGCGTTGACGGCAGGGCCTGGAGGTTTGGAAACCGGAATAGTTTTCCTACAAGAGACGAAATGGAGGATCTCAATAATGCCAACCTCTTGGAAGTTTGAGTGATTATGGAGATTAATTTCTTTATACTTCCAGCAATAGGGACAGCTGGAGGTGCCTTAAATCTTAATTGCATTGAATATAAAGTTATTTCAGAAGGTGAAGAGCATTAAGGGCAGGCACGCTTATCTCAGAGGTATTAATAGAAGTAGATGAGGGAAGTAATTTTCTACTGTCTACTGTTTATGGGCCTAATAGTAGTGTCAAACTTAACAGAGTTTTGGGAGAACTAGTAGGGTTGGGCGAGGTATACCTTGGTCGTGGTGCACTGGAGGTGATTTCAACATAGCTAGATTCAGCCATGAAAAATCTGGAAGGGGAAAAATCACAACCTACACGTGATACTTTAATGACTTCAGTTGCAGAAGTGTTCAAGTTGACATTCCAATCATAGGGCTATGAGTAACAGTGAAGTCTGCCCTTTAATGTAAAAAATTGATAGATTTTTGGCATCACCTTCTTGGGAGGATTGTTTTACATTTGTCAATGCCTTAGCCCTTCCTAGACCCATATCAGATCACATACCCATTCTATTAGTGTTTAAGGACTCTCTCCATAGGGTTGCACCGTGGCTGGAGGATGAGAGCTTTTGTGAGAAAGTGAAGGAATGGTGGGAGAAGTTGAAATTTTCTGGCATGACCAGCTTCATTTTCTGCAAGAAGCTCAAAAGGTTTGAAGGAGGAAATAAAACATTGGAATAGAATCCGTTTTGGGAATATGGAAGATAAGAACAATGAAATACTCTTAAAGATTCAAAAGCTTGATGAAATAGAGGAGGGTAGAACTCTTCAACAGGAGGAGAAGGTGGAGAGAGAAATCTTAAAAAGGAATTTGGGAATTTGTAGATTTGCCAGATTAGAGGAGATTGGTTGTCGAGAAAAGTACAGAGCCTTATGGCTTAAGGAGAGGGATCAAGACCCGAAATTCTTCCAGAGGATGACAAATGCAAGGACTAGGGTGAATACCATAAGAAGAGTGGGGGTGGCAGGATGTATTAGGAGGAAAAGGAAGTCAACAAAGTTGTGGAACAATATTACAAAGGGCTGTTTGTTGAATAAGGATCCGTCAGGCTATTTTTAGATGGTCTAGATTTTGACATGCTAGCCCAGAAGATAGGGACACCTTGGAACCACCTTTTCTTGAAGAGGCGGTATGGGAGGTGATCAAGGAGTTAAAAGGGGTTAAGGTACCAGGGCTAGATGGCTTCACTTTAGCATTTTATAAAATTTGTTCGAATACAATTAGAGAAGATCTCTTGAAGGCGATACATGAATTATAGGAGTGCTTGTTTTGAAAAGAATGCTAATGCCTCTTTCTTCTCTCTTTCCGAAAAAAGAAAAAACAGTGAATATTAAAGATTTCAGACCTATTATAGCCCTTGCGGGCAGTTTCTATAAAATTGTATCTAAGGTACTGGCATGGTTTAAAATATCGTATCGAGGTAGCGTATCGGTCTGCCCGAAAACGGATACGTATCGAGTATCGACACGAATACGCATGGATACACTGTAAAAATCATGGATACGCAAGGAAAACGGTGGATGCATAAAACAATACCTATTTTTATGCAAAGATAAGGTTAAAATATGATAAATTGTATCGTGAGGCTTATAGACCGGCGGTTCGGTGATTGGTACCACTGGTCTGGCGACCGGTCCCATTGGACCGGCAGCCCGACGACCGGTCCCGCCGAACCAACAATCCGGTGATAGGTACCACAGGCTCGGCAACGGTCCGAATTTAAGTTTTTTTTTTTTACTTTCTGTACTGGATCCTGACCGGCCTGTATCGGTCCGGTCTCCGATTCCAGTATGTTAAACCATGCGCCGCAGTCACCAGGTACGACTCTCTCTCTCTCTCTCTGTCTGTCTCTCTCTCTTCTCTTCTTTTCGATGTTTTTTTAAATGTATCGACTGCATCTCTCTCCTCTTCTCCTCTTATTTCTTTTCAATTCTTTTTTTTTTTTTTTGTTTTTAAATGTATCGACTGTATTTCTCTCTCTTCTCTTCTTTCTCTTCGATTCTTTTTTTTTTTTTTTAAATGTATCGACTGTATCCCTCAAAATAGTCGATAACTTATATTTATCAAACCGTATTGGTTGATACGGCTGATACAATATATGTATCGATCGATACGGTCAATTTTTTCTTCGTATCTTATCCTACACTATTGTATTGTATCGGCCTGGTTCATACATGATACGTATCGACTGATACGGTTGATACGATACTTTATTTAGTACCATGGGTACTGGTTAACTGATTTAAGGATGATTCTTCCCAAAATCATTTCTCAAACTCAGAGTGCCTTTGTGGGGAATAGGTAAAATCTTGATGGAATAGTCATAGCAAATGAATGTGTGGATTCCATTATTAGAAGTGGAGAAATATAGTTTGTATGTAAGCTAGATATAGAGAAGGCATATGACCATACTTTTTTTTTTTTTTTTTGGAAATTCCTGCTTTTATCTCCTAAAAAGAATGGGGTTTGGGGGTGAAGTGGAGAAATTGGATACTTATATACCAACAATTTTGTTTTCATTATTGGAAAATGGGATATTGCCGGTTTTTTTTATCTTCCATAGGTGACCCATTTTCGTCTTTCCTTCTCATGAATGTAGTAGAGGCGTTTATTAGATTGATTAGGAAGGTAGTGGATGCAAACTTGTTAGATGGGATAGTTGTTAACGGTCCCGTGAGGAGAGAGAGAGTCTATGGAGGAAGGCGATTTGTGCGATGTATGGTGGTGAAGATGGGGACTGGCTACCTAGGCGTTATACTTGGGGGTGTCAATGGGTACCCAATACCTGAAAAACCCAATAGAACTGAACCCATTGAAAAGGATTCGGTTCCGCGTTTATAGACCTAATTCATAATTGGTTCTGGTTCTATAAAAGGTGGATCTGTTAAGAATCGGGTCTACGCGGGTATCCTCGACGGGTCCCCGTCAGGTATCGGGTCTCTTGGATTTGTTAAAATAATTCATTAATTATTCTCTAAAGATAAGATGTTTGAAAATAAATAAAAATTAATTTATATTTAAATAATTCATTAGTTAAATTTTCGACAATCTATAATTATAATATTAATTAATTAATCTAATAAAAACTAAATGAAAGTTATTCTATAAAATTTTAATTTTTAAATGTTCATTTATATTAGACATTTTTATTTTTTGTTATGGATGGTGTGTAATAAATGTTGGTGCAAATATTCTATATAGATTTAGATAAATCTAAGTTTTTGGAATGAGATTGTTATCATGATAATCAAATAATATTAATATAGTAGAAATAAAGACTTTTACATATATTAGTGTAATAAGTATCGGGTACCCGTTAAGAACTGGGTATTTGCGGGTTCTAAGGGTAACAACCCTGGACCCGGAACCGACAAGACCCGAAACTGTCCCATATAATAGGGTTTGGTTCTGGGATTTGCTGGTCCCGACTGGTGGACACCCCTAGTTATACTGGCACTCATCGTGTAGGTTTTTGGAAAGCTATTGCAAATACTTTTGGCAAATTTTCGGATGGCATTCATTTTGAGGTGAGAGAGGGGCATAGGGTGAGGTTTTGCTTAGACAGATGGTGTGGGAATTTACCCCTTTGCAGTAAATATCCAGACTTGTTTGAGCTGTCTTCCAATCAAGCAATACAGTTTTCTGAGGTGATTTCTAGAGATCAAAGGTGTATTGAATTTCCAAAGACCTTTATTTGATCATGAGTTTGATTCTGTGTTGTACTTGTTATCTAGGCTTTAGGAGTTTTAATTTAGGGAAGGCCCTGATGTTAGAAAATGGAAATGGGAAAACACATTCATGTTCTCTTTTCTCCTTCTATCATGCTTGGCCTATTCAGAGGTAGAATTCTTCATGTGGATCACGATTCTTAACAAAACTCTTACGGCAGATCATTTGATTAGTAGGGGTTGGATGATTCCGAATAGATTTGTTATGTGTATCGGATGTTGAGTTAATAGCGCATTTATTTATCCACTGTTAGTTGGCCTATAATATATGAAGTTGCTTCTTGAGGAAATTTGGAATGAGATGGATGATGCCAGGAACCTTCTGAGACTGTATTTGTTACTGGGATGGAGAAAAGGCAGATCCAGAAAAGCTTTGTTATGGAACATGTGCCCTTCAGCAATTTGTTTGACACTGTGGAAGGAAAGAAATAGGAGGATCTTGCAAAGGACATAGTTGCTGTTTCAGATCAGGTGCTCTCTCTCCTTTTCTTTTGGACTAGTAGAATTCCGGAATTCAGATGTATTTCTTTTTACTCCTTTAGGCAAGATTAGGTTTTACCATGATGAAGTAGCCTTTTTTAATTATTACTAGGCATGATCTCTTGCTCTTGGGATTGGGAGTGTTTTGCTCTGTCTTTTTTATGTTTTCATGTATACACTTTGTGTACATAGGTTGGGCTTTGGGATGCTTTGCTTGTACATTTGTTATAAGTTTTCTCTTTCATTTCTATAGTAATATATACTCTTACTTTTACTGATCTGAAAAAAAGAAGATAGACATCAGCATATTGTAGATGTGATCTCAGATCGGCCTTCTCCAGTTGAAAAACCATGAATCGGGAAGTTGCTAGATCATTGAATCAACGAGCTAATTGATTGCGTTTTGCTTTGCATTGAGTTACCTAAGTTCATTTGGATTGGGAGAAAATTAGAGAAAGGGACATGCGAGAAGAAATGATTAGAGAAATGAAAAGAATTAAAATTGGAGTCTTCTATTCAGTTGAAAGGGGAAAGTACAGAGAAAAAGAATTAAAGGGTAGTCATTGCACTCAATCGTCCAGCACAAATTAAATTTGTCCGTTGTAGGAAGAGTGTTAGAGGTAGTGGTTGGGGTTTGCTGAAGGCGGTGGTGGTCACAAGGATGCAGAGGTTGGGGTGCTTGACATGGAATGGGAAGTAAGTTGTTGAGTGACAACAATGCTGGTTGATGAGTGGTGGTTATGGTGGAGGTTGTGAAAAGGCATCGATGGTTAGTGAGGATGGCTAGTCATGTGGGGAGGTGGTAGAGGTGTGTAATTGATGATAGTGGTGGTATTTGGCAGTGGTGATGGTGGGGGACATGGGATGAGGCAAGAATGATGATGTAAATAGTTGGCAGGGGGTTGGGAAGTGGTGGCGGTTGTGGGAGTGTATCAAGAGATGGTTGGGGGACAAGAAAGGAAAGATAGGAATTGAGTGACACCCAAACCTGCATACATTTGCATCTTAAAGTCCCCTGAAATCCACCCCACCCCCACCACACATACAAAAAAAAAAAAAAAAGAATTCAAACAAAACCAAGTAAATTTATAGGATAATTACAAAAATTGGAGACTGCTTTCTCTCTGATCCTTTTCTATTATATGTCTCTTAGTAACCAAATGGATGGAAACCTAAAAAAGTAATTTTTTCTTTTCCTTTATCCTGGTTTCCCTCGATCTAAAGAATAGTGTTAAGAACCCCTTACTCTAAAAGCTTAAGCTGTTAGAGAACGACACAACAATGTATATCAAATGGTTCAACACCCTCCCGTACGGGAACAACACATCCGTGGGAGAACACAGGGCACCGAGGCAAACACATACCACATACACCTGCACGAGAATAACACATCCGTGGGACAACATTCACACGAACACATACCCACGGGATATGAACACTCACGTCCTAATCTGATACCATGTTAACACATACCCACGGGATTTGAACACTCACGTCCTAATCTGATACCATGTTAACAACCACTTACTCTAAAAGCTTAAGCTGTTAAAGAACGACACAACAATGTAATATCAAATGGTTCAACAGATGGTAAGAAAAATTTGTTTTAACAGTAAAGATAAATAGAAGTTGCTGATCTATGGAGACTACTTTTTCTCTGATCCTTTCTATTATATATCTCTTAGGCTGTGTTTGGAACCCTGAATTTCAGAAGAAAAGAAAAGAAAGTAAAAAAGAAAGAGAAAAAAAATAAAAGAAAAGAAAGTACATTACTTCCAACTGTTTGGTTTGATAGAAATAATTTAAGAAAAAATTACAAAGAAAATGCTTTCTCTTGTTTGGTTGTGTAAAGAAAACCAAAATAAAATTAGTTAGTTTTTTCTATAACCATTGGCGCCAAGGTTGTTTAAGATGCAAAACGTCGACCACCACCACCACACTAGGTGGTGCAAGGGATGCACACTAGGTGGTGGTGGTGGTAGTAGGGTGGTGGTGGTGGTGGTTGTAGTGTTGTGGTGATGGTGGTGGGGT
>JAUPMG010048700.1:0-13978 GCA_031762675.1 Pachysandra terminalis | reverse complement strand
GCATATAGGACAAGCATCACCATCTCCCTCACCTACTAGTGCACCTCATAAGGCATGTGCCATATGTTTGAGTGTTGCTCATTCCATTGGTGATTGCCTGCTGCCCCTATGTATCCTGACCTTCTCCAAGAGCAGCTTAATACGGCTCAATCGTTTCCCCGTTCCGTGAATAACCCTTATTGCAACACTTATAATCCCGGATGGCGGAATCATCCCAATATTTCTTGGACACAAGGTTCAGGGTAGAAAAATGCACAAGCACTGAGGCCTAATTTCCAAAATACTTCCAATTTTAGGCCACAACAATCTTTTACACCCTAAGCACCACCACCTAGGGCTCTACATTTGAGGATAAAGTTTTGTCATACCTTCAAGCACAAGATACCAAGCTAACAAAATTTTTCCAAAACCAAGAGGCTACTAATAAATCACATGAGCAAATGTTACACTCACACACTCAATCCATCTCAAAGCTTGAGACCCAAATTGGTCAAATAGCTACCACTCTTGGTAAGAGAGATGAAGGGAGGCTTCCAAGACAACCTGTGACCAACCCTAGATGCCAATTTGGAGTTGAGGGTGCTGACCCATTTATGCCCATGTTCAAGCAATAACAACCCTTAGGAGTGGGAAGACCATAAATAACAATGTAGGGGTGAGTAAAAACAAAGACAAGGGGTTGTAGAAGAGTCAAGAGAATAGAGAGTTGAAGAGAGTGTGAGTTCTCGCAAGGACTCCACACCTCTTAAAACCACACTTAATGGGCCCATTCCAGCGGCATCTCACTTGCTAAGGGCACCATTTTCACAAGGACTTCAAAGCACAAGTCCCTATGACAAGAAAACCAAGGTTGAGGAAATGCTTGATACTTTTAAGCAAGTCGAGATCAATCTTCCCTTGTTGGATGCAATCCAACAAATCCCAGCTTATGCCAAATTTTTGAAAGACCTGTGAACCCAAAAGAGAAATTCTAGGACACATATCACCAAAAAGGTCTTCTTAACTGAGCAAGTGAGCTCAATCTTGAAGCACACCCCTCCCAAATTCAAGGATCCTGGTGCACCTACCATTCCATGCATTATTGGTGGACACTTCATTGATAGGGCACTCCTTGACTTAGGGGGGGCAAGTGTTTTTACCTTACTTGGTGTATGAGAAGCTTGGTTTCAGGGAATGGCGACCCACCACGGTTACTCTTCATCTTGCAGGCTGGTCTGTAAGAGTACCACGTAGAGTCATTGAGGACGTCTTGATTAAAGTGGATAAATTTTACTTTCTCATGGACTTCTTATTCCTAGACATGGAATCCACCCCAAATCCTAAGCACCAAATTCCGGTGATTTTAGGTCGTCATTTCTTGGCTTCGGCCATTGCTTCCATCAATTGTAGGACTGGGGTGATGGATGTCTCTTTTGGGAATATGAAGGTTCGGTAAAATATTTTCAATGCTTTGAACCAACCTTGTGATGAGGGAGATCTTGAGTGCTTTACTATTGATACCATTGATGAATTAGTTGAGGAATCACTTCCCTCCATCCTACCTAACGATCCATTGGAGGCCGCACTTATGCACTTTAACACTGAGGATTTTGACATTGATGCCTCCATTGGGGAGGTAAATTCTTTACTTGAATCTGTGTGTTACACCACAGCCCCTCCATGGAGGTCTAAGGTAGAACCTCTACCTACCCTTTCTAGTACACCTCTTTTGAATTCAATTGAGTCACCACCTACTCTTGAGTAAAGCCCCTTCCCGCTACACTCAAGTATGCTTTTCTAGGACCACATGACACTCTTCCAGTCACCATTGCCTCTAGCTTAGAGAGTGACCAAGAGAGTAAGCTCTTGGAAGTGCTAAGTAAGCACAAGAGTACCATTGGTTAGACGGTGGCCGACCTCAAAGGAATTGACCCTTCCTTTTGCATGCATAGGATCCATTTAGAAGAAAATGCAAAGCCTAATAAGGAGATGCAAAGGAGAATGAATCCTAACATGAAAGAGGTGGTGAAAAAAGTGGTAGTGAAATTTTTAGATGTGAGTATCACACACCCCATCTCGGATAGTGAATGGGTGAGTCCCGCCCAAGGGGTTTCTAAAAAGTCTGGAATCACAGTTGTTGGAAATGGAAAGAAAGAATTGATGCCAACTCGTGAGACCACAACGGCTTGTCAAGTGTGTACAGATTACAGGAAATTAAATTCCATGACAAGATAAGACCATTTCCCTTTACCTTTTATTGACCAAATCCTTGAGAGGTTAGCCGGTCAAGAGTTTTATTGCTTCCTTGATGGGTACTTGGGTAACCACCAAGTACCCGTTTTTCCCGAGGATCAAGAAAAGACCACATTCACATGCCCCTTTGGCACTTTTGCCTACCGTAGGATGCCATTTGTGCAATGCACCCACAACTTTCCAAAGGTGCATGATAGATATCTTCTCGAATATGGTGGATAAATTCTTAGAGGTCTTCATGGCTGATTTTTCTGTTTTTGGACCATCATTTGATTAATGTCTTGCTAATTTAGCATTAGTGCTTCAAAGATGCCAAGACACCAATTTGGACTTCAGTTGGGAGAAGAGCCATTTTATGGTTCGAGAGGGAATTGTTTTGGGACACATTGTGTCCAAAAGAGGTGTGCAAGTCAACAAAGGTAAGGTTGATCTAATTTCCAAGCTCCTACCGCCAAAACGGTAAAACAAATTAGATCATTCTTAGGCCATATGGGTTTCTACCACCGATTCATTAAAGACTTTAGCAAAATTTCTAGACCCTTGCGTCATTTTCTTTCTCATGATGTGCCCTTTGTTTCTGATGAATCTTGCATGGAAGCTTTTGGGAAGCTTCACACCCTCTTAACAATGGCCCCAATCATCCAACCACCTAACTATGCACTCCCCTTTGAGATCATGTGCGATGCCTCCGACTATGCAGTCGGAGCGGTTGTAGGACAAAGGGTGGGGAATGTGCCCAATGTCATCTATTATACAAGTAAGACTCTTTCTGATGCTCAATTGAATTACACGACAACGGAAAAAAATTACTTATGGTTGTGTATGCATTGGACAAGTTTAGACCTTACCTTTTGGGATCTAAAATTGGCATTTTCACGGACCATGCCGCATTGAGGCACTTGCTCTCCACGAAAGAGACTGAGCCCCAGTTAGTTCGATGGATTCTTTTAGTGCAAGAATTCAACTTTGAGAACAAAGACAAAAAGGGCTTAGAAAATGTTGTAGCAGACCACCTTTCTAGGATTGTGCTAGAAGAGTCTAGTGACACTACCCCCTTAAAAGACTCATTTCTGGATGAGCAACTTTTCCTAGTGTCACAACGGAAACTTCCTTGGTTTTCCAATATTGTGAACTACCTTGCTATAGGTCAAATCCCCTCCAATTGGTCCAAGTTGGACAAGGACCGATTCTTTTCTCAAATAAAATTCTATTTTTGGGAGGACCCTTATCT
This sequence comes from Pachysandra terminalis, assembly GCA_031762675.1. NCBI lineage: Eukaryota > Viridiplantae > Streptophyta > Magnoliopsida > Buxales > Buxaceae > Pachysandra > Pachysandra terminalis. The sequence goes on along the minus strand of JAUPMG010048700.1, from coordinate 10,515 downwards.
TTTTAAATATTGTGTAGTACAACTCATTAGGAGGTGTGTCCTCGAGAATGAATTTCATGATATCCTCACATTTTGGCACTCTCATGCCTGTGGAGGGCACTTTGGTGGTAAAACGATTGTGGCTAAGGTCTTGCAATGTGGCTTCTTTTGGCCATCTTTGTTTACGGATGCCCATGGTTTTTGTAAAGCTTGTGAGCGATGCCAACGTACGGGTACATTGTCTTTTTGGAACATGATGCCCCTTAATCACATCCTTGTTTGTGAGATCTTTGATGTGTGGGGGATAGACTTTATGGGACCTTTCCCATCTTCTTTTGGGAATGAGTATATTCTTGTGGGGGTTGACAATGTTTCCAAATGGGTGGAAGCTACAACAACCAAGACCCATGATCACAAGGTTGTCCTTAGTTTTTGAAGGAAAACATCTTTTGTAGGTTTGGGACGCTTAGAGCCATCATTAGTGATGGGGGAAGCCATTTTTGCAATAGACCTTTTGAGTCCTTACTCCTTAAGTACTCGGTCAATCATAAGGTAGGCTACCCCTTATTACCCTCAAACCAGTGGTCAAGTCGAGGTCTCCAATATGGAAATCAAGCGTATCCTGGAGAAAACAGTCCATCCAGATCAGAAGGATTGATCCCTTAGATTGAATGTGTCACGACCCAAACCATTTTCGGATTGCCACTCTCACCCCATATTCCTATGGGAGTGGCAAGCAATATAAGAACATAAGCGGAAGTCAATTGTAACAGTTCGAATAAAATATAATGTTAATAATTACAATGTTATTTCATATTAAAAATTCTGGAAAATAAACTAACTACTTCTATTACATCAATATAACACTAATTCTACCTTTAAAATCCCCTTTCATAGCTCTCATTTGTGATCTATCTTCCTTTAATACCTGAAAAACAATATGTAATATCCGTAATCCAAAGGTCGTGTGAGTACACCTTTAGAGCAAGGTATTTACTCAACACCTAATGCTACTACAAAATATATAATATAATAATATAATCTAAAAATATATATGAGATAATAATGCAATCTGAAAAATGCATGATGATAATGATAATAACAATAGCATAATGTTCTCTCACCAAATCTCACCTTGGTCTGTATCATAAGGATGTCACATCGTCATTTTATCACGCTATATGCCAAGTCTATGTGAGAATCATATCTTGTGCATCATACGCAAGATAACATCACTAATGTCAACAAACACATGATAATGTAGTATGCATGAAGTTCGGTATTCGAATGGTTCAAGTCCCACACTAGACTAATCAATTCCATTGAGCAAGATGTCTTAGCGAACCATCCCCCCCCTGTACAGAGCCACTCTCAATGTAAGATATTCTATGTGCGCATCATATTTTTAAGGGGTTTCGACCAAGAGGACACAATTCCCCCACTTATTTGCGGTTAAGGCAATGCAAAAATCCAAGGCGTCCATAAATAGGATCATAACCTCAGTGGTAAAGTGAATTACCCGAATACCAAAGGGTTGACTCTTATGATTCAGATTGGGATCCTCGTACAAGGCCTATCGCAAATCATTTCATCTTACCACAAGTATTTTGAGTCTCATACCTCTCACATTGGGCGAAAATAAATAATAAGTCTCTCAATGGACTGAAAAACGGTATAACATGCCTTGAGTCACAGACAATATACATAATAATTGGTTAATGGTCAAAGAAGCCTTCTCGTATGGGATTTCATATGTAACTCATGAATTCAGGTTCGTTTATTAATGCAATTCACACATAATGATGACACGACGCATATATTCAAATCAGCATGGACATGAGCACAATCTCATTATACTAATCTACTAAATAATCACATACTATACCTTAATATGTATATGGTCAGAAGCACAACTGATATGATGATGGAATTATACATAATATAGTTAAATATAATAAGTCTTATGGAATTAAGATATTTACACATGCAAGAGTCTCAAAACAGTTCATTAATCAATCATACATAAGGTCTCATGTCAATTCATAAAGTTCAGCAATCATACCAACACATAGATAATTCAATTTATTTTTATAGGGATTTCAGGTCATTAGGATGGTATAAGAGGTTCATTAGGTTGTTTAGGAAGTCAACCATACCTTGGGTCTATCAATCAGGGGTTTACCAGGTCTTAAAGAATCAGATTAGGTTCACTGTAACCAACCGGCAGGCTACCGGCAAGGTGGCTGGTACACCGATAGGTCAGGCTGTCAGGTTGTATGAAGGGATGGCTCAACCGGCAGGGTGCCAGCAGGTTGTCGGTACACCAGTAGGGTAGGTTGTGATGCAGGGTGAAGGAATGGTTCATCCGGCAGGGTGCCGGTACACCAGTTGGCCTAGGTGGTCTGTTTTAGTAAAAAGGTGTATCCTGTAGGGTCCCAATAGGTTTTCGATACACCGGTAGGGTCGTGTAACCCTACCGGTAGGCTACCGACACACCGGTAGTCATCGGTAGGCTAGGCAGTGGCCTGCCTATGCCCAGATCACTCAGAGGGTCAACCGACAAGCTAACTGGTACACCGGTTGGTCTGTCGGTTCACAAAACAGGGTTTTAGGTCATGAGAATTTCAGGGTTTATTCTTCTAAACATCCTAGGGCTTTGTGCATAGTTAATTGGTCAATATGATGATCAAATAAATTCATATATGAACAATACTTATAATTTTCAGGTTTCTTGGTTTAATTAATGGTTTAGCTTTGACATGTGATACATATGTTACTAATATCATGCAATGTTTCTGGGTTTTATTAGTATGATCATGGGGAAGGATTATACGTGCTAAAGAGAATGGAATTCCCCATGATATGACATTAGATGAGAAGTAAATACGCAAGATCTAAAGGAAAACTCACCTTATAGCTGAAAGATTAGTGCTATTGTTGATCTGATAGTTTTCTTCTAATTTTCTGATCTTCTAGCCTTCTTCTTGTTCTTCCTAGGTGTTCCCACGTAATTTGATGCGTTCTTAATGTTTAATTTCCTTAATTAGTCTTATTTTATAAGTTTTAGGTGTTAGAGTTGTATTAGGAGTTGTAGTTGGTATTTGATGGTAAGCCTAGAGTCCTATTTTAATTAAAGCTTAGCACTTAAGTTACCCTGCTTATTTATCACAAAAATTACTTACTAAACAATCTAATTGGGCCTTAAATCTTTTAATTTGGGATTTAGTCTTATTGGGCTTTAAATTTGGTTGGGCTTCACTTAAGTCAAATTAAAATAACTAGTAGAGTTAAGTCCTGTTTGGCTAATCTCCAGTTTAACCTATCCGTCCAGTTTCTAGTTAAGTTGTAATTCTTTGTTAATGATCCTAGTTTGTTTACTATAGCTTATAATACTTAATTATATATTATAACGTTAGGTTAGCTTCAAGGTGTGGAGAGTTTAATTACCATTTTACCCCTTGTACTAAAGTTCTTTTTAGTCTAGATTTTTCAGGTTTTTACAGAATGATTCCCTTTTGGCTTAGAGGACCACCTACAAAACTCCCATTGGTATGACCCTATTCCGATTAGTTTTTGTTAAGGCTTGCCATTTACCGGTTGAGTTAGAGCACCAGGCTTATTGGGCTATTATAGCCATGAATTTTGAATTAGATAAAGCCGGTGTGACTTGAAAGCTCCAACTCAATGAGTTGGAAGAGATGTGCAACGATGCTTATGAAAGCACAAAAATATATAAGGCAAGGACTAAAGCTTTCCATGATAGCTCGATTCATCACAAGTCCTTTTGAGCCTAATCAAAAAGTGTGGCTTTTCAATTCAAAATTGCGTCTCTTTCCGAGTAAATTGAGGAGTAGATGGGATGGTTCCTATATTGTCGTTAAAGTGTTTCCATATGGTGCCATTGAAATTTGTGATCCAAAGGATGGGAGACAATTCAGAGTAAATGGGCAAAGACTAAAGCCCGTTGTTGAGAATACCATGGAGCACTGAGTAAATGAGTCCATTGACTTGATTGACCCCGTCTATGTTGATGTTTGAGTGCACTTGCCACACGTCCGACTGAAGACGTTAAACTTAGCACTAGATGGGAGGTAGCCCATGCATGGCTACTTTTCTTTTTGTCTAACATTTTTTGATTTCTTTGCATTGTTTTTAAGTTTGCTTTCACATTTTGTTTGCCAAGAAGTTACCGGAATAACTTGTCTTAAGATTTCCGTAAAGCACAGCCTTCCCTCGTGTGGAGTTCGTTGCCATTGCTCGAGTACCGCCTCGCTTTCCATCCATCAAGTTGTATTATTCCTTTAGTTTCCCTTTCTATCCATATGTATTGCATGATTACATTGAGGACAATGTAAAATTCAGGTTAGGGGTGGGAAACTTAAAAAATATGGTGTTCAAACCAATTGTGGGCTTCGGTGGGCTCCTCTGCTAACCGAGAAGCCCGCCGAGAATTTTCGATGTACCCCTCGGCTCACCGAAATCTGCTCGGTGTACTTTATAGAATCAAAAATAAGAGCCTCTAAGATTCAGTGGACATCTCGGCTAACCGAGATGTTCGCTAAGAAGCTTCGGTGAACCCTTCGGCTCACCGAAATGGTTCGGTGGATTCTATTGAACCCAAACGAGTGACCATGAGATTCGGTAGACTTTTCGGTCAATCGAAGAGGTCACCGAAACTGCTGACTGAGCCAGACTTAGCCAGACTTTGGGAATTTGGAAAAAAAAAAAAAAAAACATGTCATTTGTGCATACTTTTGACATTATTGAGTAAATTTCAAAATTTAGTTGAGAATATCACATTAAGAAACGGTTTGACTAAATATATATGCCTAAAAATTGCATGGAAGCAATTCTAAAGACACATAGGCACCTAGAGTTAATTTCGATCTTATCTTGTGAAGATACATTACTCTTGCTATGCCTGATTACACTTGCACGAAGTATTGATTATGGTTGCATGTGAATGTAATTTTACACAACTTAGTATGTCGTGATTTTATTAGTTCGATTTTATTGACCACTTTTGCTCTTGTTATAATATCATGACTCTCTCCTACTCCTTATAGAATAAAAAACAGAGATAATAATGTTGTGACTAGTTTGTCTTGGTAGCCTAACTGACTTGGGTAATTAGATCCATGGAGTGTTTCATCACCTAATGCCCCAAGTCAACTGGAACAGGAGCATTGATTGAAAGCTCGCTAAAGGGTCTTTTAGGCAGCTAAATGAGAGCTAAACATTGCACATCTCACCAATGTGTATATACTTATAAATGAGTAGCTAGCCTGGCTTGGTAACCCAGTTGATTTGAGCAATTAGATCTGAAGGATACCTTGTCATCTAATGGCTTGGGCCAACTAGAACGGGATCAATGGTCGAAAGCTCGTTACATAGATCTTCTAAGTGGCTATATAAGAATTGAGCATTGCACTTGCTACTTGTTGTATTAGAATAAAAGGAGATGAATGAATAAAGTGATAAGAGCATGATTGGTTAGTTTTGAGAACATATTAAACTCTTGCATACTTTGTTGGTTATGATCATTTAGCATTGTTCTATAATTAATGCTATCTCACGATTACTTGTGTGTTTAAAGTGCTTGAGTATTTTTATAAGAACAGAATGAGAATGAATTAATTTTGGATGCATCGTGGAGTCAATAAGGATTGAATCTTTGTGAATTGGGTTAGATGTATTGAGTCGATACTTTGTTTCCTCGTTACTTGATGCACTCAATTAATTTCGAAGTTCACTTACGATGGCAAATGTATGGATGGATGGATGATTAGGATTGCATTAGTTTTATTTTACTTTGCTCATGGACTAGCAAAGTGTAGGTTTGCGGGTGTGATCAGTGTGCAGCACTGGCACCTTTAAGCGTACTATTCATGATTATTAGTCCTAGAGTAGTGTTTAAATGAATGAATTAATGCATATTTCATAATTGTGCAAGTTTGGAGTGTTCAAGAAAATTCAGATTAAGGACGGATCGGATCAAGCTCAAAACGAATAAAATCAAAAAAATTAAAGAACAGACACGCAGACCAGGCCCGCCAACCAAACCCAGTTCATCCCAAGTCTTCATGAACCAAAGATCTGGTTCGTTTTTGGAAGATTTGGCTGGAAGCCGAATTGGATGAAGAAGCAAGGACCGAGTTGGCTGAGAATGGAAACCAGAACTGAATTGGGAAACCAACAGCCGATTTGGAAAGATCGTGAGTTGGGGGCAGAGAATTTTGGAGCATTTTTGGAGTTAGGTACAGATCGTGAATTCTATATATAGAAGAGATCATCAATTTTTTAAGATTAGTATGGGAAGTAGCATTTTAGGAACGTGAATTTTGGATTGGAGCAGAACAAACTTGTCACGAACCAAACCTAGAGATCTCATTGGAGTCCCTAAATTTAGTTTATAACACTCACCCCATATCCAGATGGGAGTGGATAAACGATTCATAACCAAACTATAAAGTAAAATCTGTGAATTTATATAATATTCAAAATATAGTCAAAGTCAGGCTATTAAATCCAAAACAATCATAACATAGCAGTGGTAAATAAAATAAAATCCTTAGTCTCATGCTTCAAATCAATCATTATTAACTATCAAAATAAGTATTGAATTACATCAAATAAGCCGTAATACAAGTTCTATTAAAGACATCAAATAAAACCCTAATAATAAATATTATCTTCAAAACATCCTCGTCCTCCATCTTGATCCTCATGTCCATCATCTATAGGTCCTGAAAATGTTATGCTCGAAAGTGTAAGCTACACTAGCTTAGTAAGTAAACAAGTCTAACAGTGTTTATAATTGAAGTTGGAACAATGCCACTCTTCAAAGGTAATCCGTATGAACAATAATGAAATAATATATATGATGTGTGATCAATATACAATAAAGATGTGATAAGTGATTAATTTATGATAATGATCAATAAGCAATAAATATGAGTGTGAACAATATAGTCTTTCCATAGGACAGCAATGGTTTAAAGAACAATGGTCTCTAAACTCAAAGGAATCACACAAAGTGTTAGACAAGTCATATTATCAAGAAGATCCAATATAAACCACTCATAAGTTCAGATTAATGTAATACATACACACAAAGATTCATAGGCACAATCATGTCAGCAAACACATGAACTCAATCCTATGGTTCAAGCAGTATAGATATGTCATGTCATAATCAATAATGAATAAGTAATGATTATACCAATAGTCATGAGTCACGAATAATGATGTAATGCAATGCAATGCAATGCAAGATGCTAGTTCAATTATTAATTCATGTTGTGCACCTAAGTATATCACTACATTTGATTTAAGACAAGCAATCTAATATGCAATGCAACTGTATAGTACTCGTCTATTGTAGGTTCCACATACGATATCAATCATACTACCCAAGGATACTCACTTAAAATTCATCCCCCAATACATGGCAGAAATAGTAGATTATTCTATGTGTACATCATAGTTTCTAAGGGTTTCGACCTAGAGGACATAAGCGCCTCACCTTATTTCTGATTATAGGGACTAAGCCCAAGGCCACATAATAACATGAACCTTCCTTTGTGGACCATACCATAGCCGATCTAAAAACAGAATTCCACTCATATGAATCGAATATTGGGCCTCATAAACATAAACCTCTCATTACCTATCACTTTACCACAAGTCTCGTGGAATATCCCTCTTTATGGGGGAAACAATAAATTGCTCAATCGAGATGTACAGTCCCTCAACAGATGCAAATAGTTCATCCGGAACTTCCTCACCTATTATGATTTCCAGATCATAATACTGTCATTATAATCATAATCTCCATCAATATGAAATTATGAAGGTCAAGTCAATGCATTGGACCAATACAAGGTCACTATGCACTAATTCTAGCATATGATGTGCAAGTGGGAAGGTGCGCATTAACTAAGCAATCAAAGTATGTGTAGAAGGTCTAATATGATCTGACTATTCACGATGGCAATGAACATATAAGTACAAAAGAATAATTAGCATGGTAGTAATAAACATGTAGGTTGCAAGGATTCATATCAATGTTTCATTAATTCTTAAACACATGTATACAAGGTATAATATGATTCAGTTAACATGATAGTAATGATTATGAAAGTATATCAACATCCCAAGTTATTAGGTATAGCAATTAAGTCCCAAAAGAGTAATCATGTGCATCATGAGTTCAAGTCAAATATCATTAGTCTATCAAAAATGGAAATTGGGTCCACATATGAAATATGAGTTCATATATATCAAGAGTTCGTCAAACATAACAATTGGGTCCATATATGCATTATGAGTTTAAATATATCAATAGTTTATCAAACATAGCAATTGGGTCCATAAGGAAGTAAGTATATGAATGTGCTCCTATAACTAATCAAATCATGTGTACAATGTGCAATAAGCCTAATTATCATGTTAGCATTGAATAAGCATATAATATGAAACTAAGTAAAAATATCATAAGTTCATTAAACATATGTGTATAATGTATAATGTGATTTAATAAACATAATAGCTGTGATTATACAATATGAAAGCATGTATAAATATCTCATGTTCACCAAATCTAGCAAATAGGTCCATAAAGAATAAAATATAAGAAATAATCATAATTTAGCAAAACTAACATCAAAATCAGTCTAATTAGGTCAAAATAAGTAAGTGTGTGAAATTTCATAGCAATCGGAGCACTTTAGAATCTTTCGATCAACCTAAGGTCATTATGTAAGTCTCTGGGTTCAAATCGGTGGCCTTTTCGGTATACCTAGTTATTTTTGGTAGCTTTTCCAGTAAGCTTCTGAGATTCGGTGGGTTCTCAGTAGGGTCTCGGTAGGCATGACAGTTTTGACGTCTCGTCGGTAAATTGGCCATATCTTTGTTTACACTCATCGGAATCGACTAAAATTTGTTTTGATGTGCTCCTATCGAGCAGGAGAAACCAAAAAATATAAATTTGAAGGTATTTAAGGTTAGGTAGACTCTTCGGTATGCTGAAGAGGCTGCCGAAGCTTTCTGGGTTGGTTCGGTGGTCTGTTCGGAATGCCGAGGAGGTTGCCAAACTTCGTGGGTTTCACAAAAATCTTAGAATTCTTAGTCCTCTTCAACTCTAATGACAAAACATCCTTAAGTAACCTTGGTTAATATTAAATTTCAAACAAAACCCAATAATTAGATCATATAAAACAACCTTACCATCTCCTACCATTAAAACTTGGAAAACAAGAAAACTCAATGAAATACTTCATACACAATGAAAAACAACAATGCTCCTATTAAAATCATAAATAATGCTATACTTGAATACTTACCTTGATCTGATGTTTAGTGTAGAGAGTACACCTCGTGTTCTTCCTCCTCTTCTTCTTCTTCCTCTTCTTTTTCTTCTTCTCCAAGCAATGAATTATTCTCTACAGGTCTTGGGTTTATATAGAGGTACTTAGGGACACTTTAATTAGTAACTATTAACCTTTAATCTCAGCCCTTAATTGGGAGTCATTAATTTCAGCCATTGGATGAAAATCTCAGCCCATGTGGGTTAGTTTCTAATATGGGTTTCTTACTATTGTTTGTTAGAAGCTTATATTTAGTTTCTAGATGATTTCCTTTTATTCAAATTCCAATCCATGTGGATTTCTAATTACAAGTCTTCTTTCTAGAACCTTAGCTTTTTGTTTAAATAGTTTCTATTTTGTTTTAGAGAGAACCTTACTAGCTTTTTAACTTTTAATCTCCACCATTGACTGAGAAATTAATGTTCCTACGAAATCCTAACCATTGATTTATTTATTGAGATCTTTTAAGATCTTAGCCACATGTCATAACTTGAGAAGTTATGATTGTGTGTGATGCACCAAGTTTCCTATTGGTACAACCAACCAATCATAATCAGTCAAAAGTCAAACATAACAGCTAATTACTAAAATTTTAAATTATCCCCTATTTTAATTACACCCTAACTCCTATACTTGTATTAATTACATATTAACCCCTAATCTTATATTAAATATATATTAACCCTATTATTTTTGTTGGGTTATTATAGAATTGGAGTTTGGGCGAAAGGAAGATTGAAGAATGGAGAAGTCCTCAATGAAGATCATCCAAGCTTCCTCTCTTTCGACATCCTTGAGCGGCTAAACTTCATTCTATGGTTTCAATGAAACCCTAGCCAAGTAACTTTGGGGTTTTATCAATTTAATTTAGAGTTTTTGATATTTCTATATGGAATGCATAATCTAGAGGACTGTTTCTTAACAATTGGTTCTATTGATTTAGTTAATTGCTTTGAAAATATATTTCTTTTCCTAGAGTATGTTTTCTAGAAATTAATATTCAAACACTTTCAATTCTTGTAGTTTTGTTGGTGATGGTTATGCAATAGTTTTTATTGGAATATGAAATTAACTTTTAGATAATCCATACTTAGAGAAGACAAGTTGTTTTACAACCCTAGTTTAGTGTATACAACTTGTGCCAATCGAAGATGGGTTATGCTAGGAG
>JAUPMG010048679.1:0-13980 GCA_031762675.1 Pachysandra terminalis | reverse complement strand
GAAAGTGGTATAGTTAGAAAATTTTTGTTTTGTTTATTATTTCAGTTTTGCTAGGGACTAGCAAAAGGTAAGTTGGGAGGTGTGATAAGTCATGAAATACCACATATTATACCCTTAATTGCATGACTTATCTGGTATTTTCACCTTTTAAACTCTTCATTTTCATAGAATTTACCAATTCTCTATTACCATTGCTTTATATTTCAATTGTCTTAATTATGCCTAATTTATTAATGCAGAGACAGTTTTGGAGACCAATCCTGGTCAAGGGAATTCAGACTCAAATCGGGTCGGATTAGATCAGGCGGGTCAGGCCTCATCAATAACTATCTCTGAGAAGATCAAACATGGAAGCCAATTCATCTGAGTCAACCACTTTGGGATTCCGACGAAGGGGGAGGTTCCAAGAGAGACCCATGAGAGACCAACTTAAGACCTCGGCTACTAAGGATTCCTGGGAAGCCGAGAGACAATAAAGTCTAGGAAAACGAGAGGCTAATGTGGATTCCCCCCACTACAAATCTGTCCAAAAATGAACAGAGACTCCAGAACCTACAGAAAATCCCACACCTAACGAGAGGCTAATGGGTTGCTTGTTGTTTCTGTCTTTGGTGCTTGCTCTTAGTTAGCTGGTTGTCCATCTCGGACAGCACGATCTTGCATTACCTTCTACATGATATTCTAAAAAATCTTGTTAATTATCAAAAAAAAGGAGGGGCGGGGAGGGACAAAGCATTTTTCAACACAAATGTTCACATAGTGACACACCGTCATGAACCTCCAACCTACACTGTAAAATAATCATTCAGGTACTTAAACGAAACCTAACTTACAAGAAGGTTTCAAGTGAGACTTTGGCAAGCGGTCCTATTTATTGTCTCATATCTTATACTTTTGCTCCCTTATAGTGCAATAAGAGATTCTTTACACAACAAAGACACCCTCTATAGAAAGAAAAAAAAAAACTGAAGATTGATGCTTATCACCCCCCACATAGCTAAAGTTTAGCACCAGATGGAGGAAATAAGTTGGAGACAAAAATCTAGGGTGTTATGGTTGAAGGAAGGTGACAGAAACACTAAATTCTTCCACAGGATGGCAAATGCAAGGAGTAGGATTAATATGTTGAGGAAAATTGAGGTAGATGAATGCCTATTTAAAGAAGAGAAGGATATCAAGAAAGTTGCAGAACGATACTGAGAAGAAGGCTCTGTGGCGTTCCGTTATTAATAGCAAGTTTGGCACCCATTCTAATGGATGGGATGTAAACCCTAGGGCCAGAATTACGTCGTCCAATGCTTGGAAAAATATTACCTCATTATTTCATGTTTTCTTTAACAAGGTCAGATTTTCAGTTGGTTCAGGTACTTCTATTCGTTTCTGGACTGATGTGTGGAGGGGAGAGCAATCTTTGGCTTCTTGCTTTCCTAGAGTCTTCAAGTTAGTTCGTTTTCCGAACTCTGTTTTTGCCGATGGTTTGAGTTAGTCTTTATCGGGTCTCTTTTGGAATCTTCCTCGTCGTAGGGATCCGAGGTTAGTTGAGGTTGAAGAATTAGGACTTCTTTTTTATCTCCTTAAGAATGTGTTAGTGATGATTCATCCCCTGATTCGTGTGTCTGGTGTCTGGACCCTAGTGGCACTTTTTCCTGGATATCTTTCTTTGGTGCTATTAGGACAAATAGTCCTAGTGCCTTGATTCCTTTCTCTCCCCCTCTTCTTTGGGGTTCTAAAGTTCCTCTCATAGTTAAAGGTTTTGTGTCGACTGTATTCCTTAATCGTATAAACACAGCTGATAACCTTCAGAGGAGAAGAAAGTTCATGGCTCTGTCCCCTCAAGTTTGTGTGATGTGTTTGAATAACGAAGAATCTGTTAACCATCTTTGTCTCTAATGTAGCTATGCAGCTAAGGTGTGGAGGTATTTTGCTTGTGGAATTGGTGTGGTCTGGGCACAACCGAGAAATGTGAGAGATCCTTTTTGATCAGTGGAATTTTTTGGCCTTAGGCAAGAAGGGTCAATTTATTTTCAGGGTTCTATTTTTTAGCATCCTTTGGCATATTTGGAGAGAAACTTAAGAATCTTGGCGGCATTCGAATCATCTCATTGATCTGATTATGGGTACCACGGCTGCTTGGTGTGAAATTCTTCCTGAATTTCAGAATTTCTCCTCATCGGACCTTATTAGATCTTGGGTTACCATTACTGCTATGTAGTTACTAGTTTAGGGTCTTTTGGACTTGTAGTTTTTCTGTTTCTTTTGTTGGTTTTGTTGTTCTTTCTTTGTTGTTGGTTCTCTATCTTAGGGAACTAGCACCCTTTTATTTCCCTTCTTGCTCTTGTTTGTACATCCTTTATTATTTCTATACCATCTCTTCATTATCGATCAAAAAAAAAAAAAAAACAATTACTTGCTAGCCTTGTCTCGATTAGACCCTATCTGGATGGGGTATAATTTGATGTAATTTCAAATGGGGATAGGGACCTTGTGGATAGAGCGTTCTCGGAGGAGGAGGTGTGGAAGGTGATCAAAGAAATGGATGGGGATAAACTCCAAAGTCGGATGGCTTCACTATGGCATTCTACAAAAGGTTTGGTCCTCTATCAACGATGACCTTCTGAGATTGTTGGAGGAATTCCATATGAATCATCTTTTGCAAGAAGTGCAAATGCTACCCTTTTGTCACTGATTCCTAAAAAAGAGGGGGCAATAAACATTATAGAGTTCAGACATATTAGCTTGGTTGGAAACCTTTATAAAATCATGTCCAAACTTCTAGCAAATAGATTGAAAAGAGTGCTGCCATAGATCATCTCTTAGTCACAAAGTGCTTTCATTGGTAGTAGACAAATTCTTGATGGTGCACTAATAGCTAATAAATGTGTTGATGTGTTGGCTAGAAGTGGGGAGAGTTGGGTGATTTGCAAGCTTGACAAGGAGAAAGTTCCACTCTCGCCTTTTCTTTTCATAATCATACAGAGTCGTTTAGCAAATTGGTGCAAAAGGGGATCCATGCGGGTCTGATGGAGGGTGTAAAGATGGGGAATGAAGGACCAGAGATTTCTCACCTTTAGTTTGTCAATGATATTAACATTATTTGTAGAGCAGCCCAATACCAAATTGCGACCCTAAGATGTATTTTACTATGTTTCGAACTTGTTTCGGGGCTAAAGATTAATCTGAACAAGAGTAAAACGTTTCAGATTGGAGAGGAAGAGGTGAATCTAGAGCAACTTAGGAGCATCTTGGATTGTAGGACAGGCTCAATACCCATGTCCTATTTCGGCTTCCCACCAGGGGCCTCATTTAAAAGGAAGTTAATTTGTGGAGAGATCAGAAAAGAAATTGGCTTTATGGAAGTCGAAATACCTGCCTAAAGAGGTAAAAGGGCCTTGATAAGAAGCTCACTTTCAAGTCTGCCCACTTACTTCTTATCTTTGTCTGAAATTCCTATAACCGTGGCTAGAAGTTTGGAAAAGCTGCAAAGAGACTTTTTGTGGAGTGGTAAAGGGGAGGCTCATAAATTTCATTAGTGCAGTGAGAACTGGTTTGTAAACCCAAAAAAGTAAAGGGTATTAAAAATTTAAAAGGTTCGTAGAGTTTAACAAGGCATTATCAGAAAAATGGCTATGGAGATTTGGGGTGGAGAGAAACAGCTTGTAGAGGAAGGCAATTGCATCTAAATTTTTGGGTGTGGACCAGGTGAATGGGCAACTCTCTCAAGCCAAAGTACGTATGGGAGGCGCTTATGGAGGGCCCTATTCTCCATAAGCACCAGTATAGAGAAAGGTACCAGATTTGATGTGGGAGATAATAAATGGATTGGCCTAAATATTCACTATTTCCTCTCTTACAGAACGAAGAGCTAAGGATATCATCTCTAAAGATCAGGCTGGATCACCATGCAACTTAGGAATCATAAGAGCTTTTTTTTGACTGGGAATTGAAAGCTGTTACGAGGTTGGTCTCCCTAATTCAAAGCTATTCCTTTAAAGAGGGGCACGATGTGAGGATTTGGGAGAGTGATGATAAAGGGGTTTTTTCAGTAAAATCATATTACCAGATGCTATTCCAACATTTCCAATCATGCTTGGTGGCAAAACATGGCTGCCTGTGGGTCCCGTTCACAGGGGATATTATCGGATTCAAATTTCAAAAACCTCCTTATGGCGGCTTGTCCGCATGGCTCAGTCCTTGGGCTTGGGTCCAGTAGGGCACAACCCCCGCCTCAGTCTCTTGGAACCCGAGGTGAGTGAGGCCTAGGGAAATAGGCTATCAATTAGTGGGGACTGTGCGGATGTTTGGCCCCCGATCCAAGGTCTATTTTAGGTTTGGATCGTTGAGCCCGAGTGAGGGGGTTTTGCAAATGGTAAGGGGAGAAGGAGATCACGAAGCTCACGGAGGGGCCAGAGTAGGTGGTCTGAGGGGTCTCGGTGCCGTGCGGAAGGAAAAGAGGTGGTTGGTGGGCTCATGGGGTAGATACGGTCGTTGGTGCAGTCGGAGGTGAAGAATGTGGTAAAAGCTTTGTTAGTGGATTCGGTCCCTCCGGCGTGCGAATCCACAGGCTCTGGTTTGCATTCCAAGAAAGTGG
The DNA here is from genome assembly GCA_031762675.1 of Pachysandra terminalis. NCBI lineage: Eukaryota > Viridiplantae > Streptophyta > Magnoliopsida > Buxales > Buxaceae > Pachysandra > Pachysandra terminalis. The sequence continues at coordinate 9,392 of JAUPMG010048679.1, read as the reverse complement.
AATCTTCCTCTCTTCTTCTTCGTTCATTGACGACAGGCATCTCTGGGGCGAGGAACACTCCCACAGGTGGCTCAATCCCTAGTTTGGTGGGTAGACCACCATCTACAATCAAGGGATCTTGTGGTGAATCCTCGGAAGGTTTGATGTCAAATTAGAAGAATATGCAGAACCCAACACAAGCTAGTCCATCAAAGATACCAGGGGTGGCGCTCGACATTATCCAAGGAATGGGGTCTGTCGGTACTAGTGGTGCTGAATCCTCAGACCTGCGTTTAGTTAGTTATGATTTCTCAAAAGAGTGGAACTGTGGAAAGAAGCTCAACGATGGCATTAGTGGAAGTCAGCAGAGGGTTGTAGTTGAAGTAGAGTGTTCCGTTGCAGATTCATCCCACGACTCTCCCATTCATGCTCATTCACATAATGGTCAGACTTGGGGGGTTGGAGTAATCTCATTCTCTAATGTCCTGGATAGCAGAGTTAGTGTCAATAAAGGAAAGGTAGGTGTAAATCAGTCATCAGAGGGACTTTCCGACCATATTAACTCTCTTGTTCTCCCAGTTCCGGAAAAAAGTATTTCCTCTTCAACTAAAGGACATATGATTAGTTCAGTTTACCCAGGTATGCCGTCTAATTCTGTTTGTCAAGTGTTTGATTTTCCTTCTGATAATGATTATGACGTCCCCTTGCAGAATGATTTGAACAGATTTTTGTCTCAAGTTTCTCAAAAGCGAACAGGTTTCTGTCTCCTCAAGTTTCTCAAAAGCCACTTGTCTCAAGGGCAGGGTTTCTATTGAGGAGGTTGCCCAAGTTGTGACATCTGAAGAAGAATTGAGTGTGGAGGGTGGGGTAGATGAAGATGGAGTCGGTCAGAAAAATGAATGGGAAGGAATTTTAGAATTAGCAAAAAGACTTTCATATTGGTGTGAGGGAAAGAAACGGGGAACACATCCCCATGGGTGAGGTTGTGAAGGAGTTCAGAGAGAGAATTGATAGGAACAGTCAGAAAAATAGAAAGTCCGACAGGCAGAGTCCAGTGGGCGGGGTCAAATCCAATTGAAATAAGAAGTCTCAATGGAGTTTGAAATATAAAAGGAAAAAAGTCTAGAGACTTAGAATTAGGAGAGAGAGAGAGAGAGTTAGCCAATGTAGGTCATCAGTTGGAATGTTAGAGGACTGGGCGGTAGTGAAAAGAGGAGAGTTGTTAAAAATATGTTGAGAAGATTCAAGGCGGACATTGTTGTGCTTCAGGAAACAAAAAGTGAAAGGATTTCTAAGAAACTGATTAGGCAATTAGGGGGAGCCAAAAATAAGGAGTGGGAGTGTTTACCTTCTGTGGGGAGATCAGGATGAATTCACATTATTTGGGATGTGGACTGCGTGGCTCTTAAAGATGTTTGGATTGGAAAGTTCTCTTTATCTGTTAAGCTGTGTAGTTTGGAGGATGGTTTTGATTGAATTTTGACGAGAGTGTATGGCACAAACAAACCCAAGGAGAGAGGAGGTTTCTGGGAAGAGCTTAAAAGCATCTGTGAAAAATGGGTGGATCCATGGTGTGGTAGGAGACTTTAATGTGATTAGATTCTCACAGGAAAAATCGGGAAATAGCAGAGTCACAAAGAGTATAAGAGGATTTGTGGACTTTATAAATGATGTTGAGTTGATTGATTTATCCTCTTAAAGGTGGGATATTTACTTGGTCAAATTTACAAGATAATCCGGTGTGTTTTAGATTGGATAGGTGCTTGTCTCTTCGGATTAGGAGGAGCATTTCCCAAAAACAGTTCAAAAAGTCCTCCCTAGACCCATTTCTGATCACTCCCCCCTTTTGAATCTGATCCATACAGATCAGATGATGAGAAGTTGTCCCCCACCTTTTAGGTTTGAGAACATGCGGCTCCTTCAACCTTATTTCAAGGATGTAATCAAAGGGTGGTGGGAGAGTAAGGAAAATGCTATAGGGTGGGAAGGTTTCAAGTTTATGAAGCACCTTAGAGCTATTAAGGAAAATCTTAAAGTGTGGAACAGGGAGGTGTTTGGGTGGCTATCGGAGAGGAAAAATCAAATTTTAGGGAGTCTACTTTGGCCTCTAGATTCCCCAGGACTTTTCGATTAGTTATTCATAGACTCGTCTATTTCTGATGTCCTTAACTGGTCAGTTTCGGGTCTTTCTTGGAACCTTCCCCTCCTTCATGACCCTAGATTGGTTGATATTGATGAATTGGCCTCTCTATTTGTACGCCTACATAATGTGATCATCAAAGATAGTCTATCTGACTCTAGGGTTTGGACTTTGGAGTTGAGTGGTACCTTCAGCATAAAATCTTCCCGGTCTATATCGAGTTATGTTCCCGGGTCGAGCCCCCACTCCCTTCTGTACCTCTTTGCTTTGGGAGGCTAGGATCCCTCCCAAAGTAAAGGCTTTTGCTTGGTCCACCTTCATGTATCGCATTAACATTGTTGACATGATTCAAAAAAGGAGGCCTTTTAATGGCTCAGTCTCCTCAGGTTTGTCATTTGTGTTTGAGGTGTGGGGAGTCAATGGATCATCTTTTTGTGGGATGCAGTTGGACTTGGCAGATTTGGAGCTATCTTCTAAGAATGGTTGGTGTGGATTGGGTGGCCCCTTCCTCCATTCGAGACATGCTTGATCAGTGGTTCCCATCTCTTGGAAGGCGAGGTCTTGTTTAGAATTGTATTTTTTGTTGTGATATGGGGTATTTGGGGAGAGAGAAACAGCGGAATTTTTGAGAATAAAGGTCAAAGTTTGGGGGCGCTTATCGATTCTATGGTGAGTCTAGCACTTCATGGGCAGCAATCCTTCCCAAAGTCATTGATTCATCAAGAGCAGACATTACAAGATGTTGGGAGAGATTTTGTGGTACCAGTGGCTATTTTTGTTTGTGTGGAGATTAGTGGGCTTGTTTGTATGAGTTCCCTTATTTGTTGTATTTTCCGCTAGCTTTCTGGCCTCTTTGGCCTCCCCATCTTGGGGACTTTTTCCCTTCTTTTCTTTTTTTCTCTTTTCTGATGTACTCTCTTCTTCTCTTGCAATAAAATTTTTCGTTATCGATCAAAAAAAAACTCATTTGGCAACCAGCTGTCCCTTCTCAAGTGCTATTCTTTATGTCGACTTCGGTAAAGGATAAAGTCCTGACTATTAATCATCTAAAATCAAGAGGTCGGGCGATCCCAAATAGGTGTGTAATGTGTAAGGCTAGTGAGGAGTGTGCACATTTATTTTTACATTGCAATATGGCTGCATGTATTTCAGATCAAAATTACCAGAAATCAACCCAGATTAAGTAACCAAAGTTGTCATATTTAGAGATAAACATCCCTTTTGATCAAAACTACCATTCAATCAAACCAAATTCGAACTTAAGAAACCAATATGGCTGCATGTATTTGGGATCATGTATTAAGCAGATTGGGGCACTTCCTAGGGATATTCGGATGCTAATCGAAGGGTGGGGCACAAAGAAAGCAAGGAACGGGAAAAATCGAATCTGGAATGTAAGCCCTCTTGCCAACTGCTGGTCTATTTGGAACGAAGCGCAACAGAAGAAATTTTCATGGCGTGGAAAGTAAGGTGGGGAGGCTGTTGAACCAAGTGCTATCTACCCTATTTAAGAGTTATGGCTAAAGGCTCTTGGTGAATTTCATGATGTTTCTTTTTTCTGATTTTAGGGGCAATTAGGACCTTCTATTTGATAAGTAGATATGCTGTAATGTTGTTTTTGGCTTGTCAGAGTACCTTGGTAAGTCATTGCATGTTGTGGGGCCTAATGTATATACTTTGTGTACATAGGATGTTGTTGTCCATTATAATTATGTATTCTATTACAGATGTTTTTGATACTTTATAATGAAACTTAATCATTACCTAATCAATGTTATTAATTAGAAATGTTTGAGTTTCAAAATCCTTTATACTTTGTGTAATTAGGAATGTCCATGTTACTAATCAATGGAACGTTTCGTGATGACTTAGCCGGGTAGATGTATGCTGATTATGAAGCTAGGCTAAATGAAAGAAGATAAACTGAAATACTTTTGGGTTTTTTATTGTTTGAACTCATGAATATATGAACCGAACCATCCTTTTTTATATACTTACATGTTTTATTATTTCTTGTGAACATAGATTTGATATGTGCGAGCATTGGTATCAACTTGTTACTTTATACATACATATATATATATATAAGATTTCATTTCACATGTTAAGACGTTTGTCTTTGTTGAAAATATTTTAGATGATGTTGATATTGAATGAATGCATATAGGTAAAGAACACATATTTACCTATGAATCATTTAACTCTATTATTATTGCATGCATGATTATACAGATTATATATGGAAGGTAGCAACTCTCAATCTCAAAAGAGAGATGATAAGAACAAAGAGAAGTGATACCTTGTGTGAAAAACTCGAATGGATTCTGTTCTTACTAGTAACTCTTCTTAATCAATACAATCTTGATCATAAAAGTAATGGAAATAGTTGGAGACCCGTTGCATATACAATAGTTGTGAATACCATAAACAGACAATGTGGTATTTCAATCAGTAGGGATTTCAATCAGTAGGGACAATGTTAAAGCATGACTCAAGATTTTGAAAAAGCATAAGACTATTTTTTTTTTGATCGGTAAAAAAAGCATAAGACTATTGATGATATCCTTCAACAAAGCGGATTTGGATGGGATTCAACAAAACAAACTATACAGGTGGGTGATGAAATCGTATGGCATGCTTATTGTCAGGTATGGATCTGAACTTTTGGAAATGTGTATATTTAATATTTTTATATTATGTTTTATATCAAATAGCTTTTTATCATATTTTTTTAACAGCCACACAAAGATGCAAAGAATTTTCGTAATAAAGTAATTGAAAATTGGGATGAGTTGGTAACTATATTGGGGGAAGATCGAGCCAATGGAGATATGTTGAACATGGTGTGGAAGTTGAAGCTAGTATGAGGGCTAATTATGTTGAATGGTTAGGTGGGAGTGTCAATCTTGATGATGTAGGTGATGATATACTTCTTCCACCTGTTGAAAGATTTATTCAAACCAAACAGCGTCAATGAGGTAAGAAAGTAAGCTCAACATCAAATACACAACAGCTGAGGAAGAGAAGACGTGCTAATGACAACATCTCTGCAGCTTTGTCACAAGTGGCTTTAGTATTTAAGAAATACATGTCTACAGAAGATAAAAAAGGAGACAAGTGCACAGATGGTGTTTGACTAAGTCGAAAAAGTACAAGACCTCGGTAATTTGGAACGTTTTAAAGTATGCAATTTACTAATGGTTGATCGAAGAAAGTTCGAGTTGTTTTTATGCCTTCCTATTGAGATAAGAAAGGATTGGATTTTAATTCATATTTGTGCCTCAACGGATTAATGCATTTGCACATTATAGTTTACTATGTATGGACACATTTCATGATACTTTGACCGTAGGTTGTATTTTGCTGACATGGTTAATTGATAAATTATTAATGTTAGTTTTGTAGTGGTATCAGGTATGTGGACTTTATAGCCTAGTTATTTAAAGTGTTATGAGAACTCAAATTTTATTAATTTATCCATGGGTTATTTGACAATATTAGTTAAATAATATTTATGATATAATTTGCTTTGTTTTATAAATTTTATTACATAGAATTCGTTATACCAACCAAACACTAGAATTGCAAATAGTAATGAAATTTAGAGCTTTAGATTTGCAATTTCTTATCGTAATCAAAAAAGAGAATTCCAATTCAGAGAATTCAGATTCAGAGAACATAAAATCTTCAGAATTATAGTTTTGTAGCTTAATTCTAATTCTCTGTGTCAAATAGAGCCTTATTAAACAATGTAAAATCCCTTACTCAATGAATAAGCCTCAATGGGTATTTTGGTTATAAAATAAATTACTTTTATATTTACAAATATTGAACTTATCAATGCGGATATTTAAATAAAAGACAATATACGTTATTTTTACTGGCAGACGTTTTCTGACAGGGAAAGTGTTATTTTAGAAAGGTGAAGGGAGGTTTCTGCAATTAACACATACCTCAAGGGAGGTTTCTGTAATTTACCCTTTTTATTTTTGATAAGGAGTCCTTTGTCAAAATAAATAAATAATTACAAAAAGATACTAGCTGGAGTATACAATATGTATAGCAAACAAGATAATATAGCCATAGCTTTAGCTTTACAAAAGATAGATATTGCCCCACTCCTGAAGGAATTATGACTCCGTTTTCCAACGGCCTTGTGTTCCACACCCTCCTATTGAGTATCCCCTCACTAGTATAAGTATCTCCAAGGTCTTTCTAGTTATGATTTTTTAAATATTTAATTTTTTTAAACTAATTACATGGATAAAAATGAATTCCAAAATTAAAATTTAAAAAAGGTAGTTGGTAGCTATAGCAATTAGGGTCGATAGTTAGACACACGAGATATCTCCACCTTTACTATTAGCAGTTATATAGTAATTCCATATAGTAATTCTGTATCGATGTCGGAACTCCAAACATGTGTGAAAAGGCAAGTCACTTTTTATTTATCTCATTCTTCCTAGTCTAAATTGTTTTTTTGTAATGAACCTCAAGTGTGTATTAACAATTATTTTATCATTCATCGTGTTTCTGCACTGCAATCTAAGAAATTCTTCACTTAAAAATTCTAAAAAATCCAAAAAGTGTTGCATAAACTACAATGCCACATATACTTCATACAACATCACAAAGTAATTCCTCTTCCTAAAGGACCAATTGCCCAAGTTTCCTCTTCCTAAAGGACCAACTGACCAAGTCTATATCAAAGTCGAATTTTAAACCCAAATAAGGAGTCTATCCCAAGAACGTCACAACTTAAGAAGGTCAAGAAACAGCTATATACATCTGATTCATGCAAGAAGTCAAGAACTAACTCAAAACATTAATAGAATTGAATAGGTAAGGATGGATGGATGTATGTTGAAAAGCAAGACTTATGGCGATCCTTTTGCAGCAATTACAAGTGATAAAGGACTTCAATAAATAAAGCAAGCCTATAACATACTTGCGAGACTTGAGCTTGCGTTCAGCTTCCTCTGATCGCATTTTTACATGGTTCATTGTAGATTCATCCAAAATGCGATGCACGTTTAGCTTGCGCCATACACAGCCAGATTCAACAAGTGAACCATTTCCATCTTCACCACTTTGGCGTTCTTCATAAATATCAAAGAGGTCACCCTGCTCGCGTGCCCATGTAAATCTAAAGTCCTTACCACCCACATCAATAACCTGTTGCAAAGATGATGTGATAAAGCTATCAACGCTGAAGAATAACCAAGAATACATTAAACCAGAAAAGCTACAAGCACAAATGAACAATAAAACAGACGATTTGGTCAGAAGGATCATTAGTTATCATAAAACATAACATGCACACAAAATGACCAGTGTATTCAAGGTGTCTGGACAACACCAAGGAAAAAAAATAGTATATTTCAGTTATTAATTTTTTTAAGTCTATATATATATATTGAATTTTATAGTAGCAATGCATCTATAAAATAATAAACAAAGAGCATAAATAAATTATTGCAGTCATGAAATGTCAAAACTGAGAAGGAAGGAAAAGAGCTTAGATGCTAAATGCTATAGTTATCAAAATAAAAATAAGAAGATGGCTGATTAAAACAATTCAACAAAAATAAATAAAAAAATTTAGTGAATTCTCATATTAATAGGTTGTTATTAGAGTGAAGACCAGTTGCCAGTTTGCTAGGGGAAGATGTTAGCTAGGCAACCTTTTGAGTACACTGGAAATAACCAAGATATAAGCATCCATTGCTACATAAAATTCTTTCATATAGGACTGCACTACAGAACAAATGAAAAAAGACAGTCTTGGCTAAGAACAGAAAATCCAACCAAGGCCTTTGGTGAAGCACCATTGTCTATACAATAAATAAGCAAGGCAAAGAAAGGCAGCAAGCACTGAATCCACTGCTAAAATTCTCACGAGGGTTTAGAAATTTGTGAACAAATCTCTATAATAGATCAATTAACTCATGCATCGGATCCCATTTGTGACAGTGTGGAACAAGCAATAGCAATACAATAACAAAAGTAAACCCATTATGTTGAAACTTCTAGATGGGTTCCCATAACACAACAAACGGATGTCATGAACTAGAAAAGATGACTCCATCCATGCGCTACCAACCATTGTTTAGAAGACGTTTGAGGCTTATACATTGAGGCATGCCTTGATAGAAACTAGAAAGCGCAAGGAAAAACGAAATTTCACACCTTTCGAGTGTGTGTAGTTTGAGGGAAATTTTGCTTCTTCGCAATATAACATGTAAGACATTATACATAAAATTTTCAAGATAAGTTGATATAAGAGAAATTTCAGTACCTTTTGGAAAAAGAAATTTTGGGGAAACTTTTGCTAAATTCCGGGTAAATTTAAAACCTGTAGAAAACACCCTGAGGAGAAGCCTTAGAGGCACAAACCACAATGTGAGGTATACAAAGCCCATCCCTCAAACCTTCAGCGTCATCTTATGTCAAGGTGTGCACTTAATAAGTTAACCAAAAATAAAGTTTTTCCAGAAAACTAAAAATTAGTAATCATTTTTCTCATTTTCTTGAATATATTTAAACAAAATATTCAATATTTAACATATTTAGGTTTTTCAAATTCCTCTCAAGGCTTAATATCACATTAAGGTTTTCCCTAGTAGCTATGAATGGATTTGAGGGTCATTTTTTTCATATAGTAACTTGACCTCTTTGCAAACTATTTGTTTAAATCAAATCCCTGCTGCAGTTGATAACAAAATATCGTCTGTTTTCTAGTATATTCACGAAATAAGCAATACTTGCAGCATATTCCTAGCTCTTAAATTTATTTTTTCCAATAATGGTCATATTAATTTTATATTGTTTTTATACACAGAACTATGTGTATGTCAATCGTTTGCTACTTTGTCATAGTATGCAGTTCTTTTACATTTTGTTTTAGTATTTCATTTGAAATATAAAGGACCTTAAGGCTTGCATCTCACGCTTCTAAAGCTCCTAATAACTCACCCAACACCTTAGCCCTTTGAAACACTGTTGCCAACAATGTCAAAAAAGATGAACAGATGAAGCTACTCTAAAGAATATAAGAAGAGGAACAATTTGACCTCTATATACATGGAGCCGTTTTCACCATACATGCATTGAAATGATAAGAAGAGATGACACACCAACAATGCATCTTTAGCAAATACGACAAATAATCCAGCTATATAAACATGTCGAAGGGAAAAAAAAAAGTCCTCAGCAATTCATAGATATCTTGAATTATGAGGACTAATAGCATTTCTTATTCCAAGGCTCAAGA
>JAUPMG010048668.1:0-13980 GCA_031762675.1 Pachysandra terminalis | reverse complement strand
CCACTAATTAATTTAATCCATTAAATAAAATAATTAGTATCTAACTGCATTTAACATGAAATTGACAAAATGACTGACATACCCTTACCTGGATTTCTGGGATATTACAGGATGTCCCTTAAATTGACGTCAACATGACATCAGAAAACCTCAAGTACCATTCCTTTCAGTTCGAGTCTGTTAACTATATACCAGAGGGTCGAGAACCGAAAAAGCCCAGGTTATCTCAAGCAGATATGATGATCAGCAAACTCCTTATCTGATGGCAATTCCACCCAGGCTGTGGCTTAGGAATTAACGAACAAGGAATCTTGGAATGCGTTGAAATGAAGATGGCGATACCATGGTTTGGGATAGGTTATGAACCTTAGAGAAAGGACTGGCCCAGAACAAGGGCTAAGAAGCGAGAGATTTGAATGGCAAGGTATGAGTTCTGTGAGCCTAACACGATAAATCTGGGGCATGTTCCACATCTCAACTATAGCTTCCCTCGCCCAGCTTACATCTATCAGCCAAATCTTCTCGATGCTGAGCCGGAAGTGGCTTTGAAGCCAAGATTCAATATTCCAAGAAGGCCAAGCGTGGCTACCAAGCATGATCCGTTCCTTCCAAGTTTCACCAAAAAAGACTCCGAAAATACCTCTCCTTCATAACACCTTTCAGACACAGAGTTCGAGTTCTCCTTACTGTTCGAATTTCTGAAGTCTTCAACTACTTCGGCATCGAATGTGTCTTCTCCTCCTCACAGTCCGGAGGACAACTTCTAGTCATTCTGTGAAAATGTCCACTCTCTATATCCAGATACTGATACGGAAGAAGTGTTGTCTCAGACTAATGCTGAAATCATTGTTACAGAAGAGATGTCTGAGCCAAAGCCGCCACAGAAGAGAAAGGCCGAATCCACTGAAGTTCCTCCTATCGATTGGAGACAAGTAGATGCTTCATCCCGCGATGAACTGGATCTACCATTTTCGCCAAAAGAGCCAAGTGCCAGCGACATTTATATCATTGAAGGTGATTAACCACCTTTGAAGCCGCCAGTCGTCTACTTGGCTGAGGAAGGATATATTCTGAACAACTGGGAGGCGTACCCAGTAACATTTGAAGCGGCATAAGGCGCTCTCGTGTCCTCACTCGGGCCAAAAAAAACATCATTAGCCGTATCCACTTTTCCTGAGGTTCAGCACTTTAATGAACCTTCAACCTTAGGAAAAGAAATTTACGAAGGTTCAGAAAAATTAGAAAATCTTTCAGAAAAAGACTTTATATTTTTAATTATCAAGCATACTGTTTTTGATGAAAAGTTTAAAAAATTGGCATTTTCTTCATACTATTATGATCCTGATAAACATGACGAATCAGTTCCAAATGAATATGAGCTCGACTTCGACCTCATGGGGATCGGAGAAGAGATTGATGATAGGGATGACGTTCCTAATGAATTCAAACACTTGATGGAACGCCATGACAAGGGTGTTCAGCCCAATATCGAAGATATTGTGACCTTTAATTTAGGGACAGACGACGACCCTAAAGAAGTGAGAATTTGAGCCTTGTTATCTCCTAGATAGAAAGGGAAAATGATTGCATTTTTAAGAGAATATATAGATGTATTTGCTTGGTCATATCAGAACATGCCAGAACTTGATCCAGACCTTGTTGTTCATAGATTGCCAATCTTGCTAGAATCCAAGCCTGTGAAGCAGAAATTGAGGCCTTTTGAGGCCAGAATGGACTCTCAAGGTGAAAGAAGAAGTAACAAAACAATGCACTGTGGGATTTATAACAGTGTCAAATTATTCAGATTAGCTCGCAAACATTGTACCCGTTCCCAAAAAGGACGGGAAGGTCAGAATGTGTGTAGATTACAGGGACCTGAACAAAGCGAGCCCAAAGGACGATTTTCCACTCCCTCACATTGACGTTTTGGTCGACAATACTGCCACGCATTCAATGTTCTCCTTTATGGAGGGATTCTCAGGGTACAACCAAATCAAGATGGTTGAGGACGATGGTGAAAAGAATGCATTCATCACACCATGGGGAACTTTCTGCTACAAGGTCATGCCCTTCGGTCTGAGAAATGCCGGAGCAATCGTATCAGATGGCGATGACAACACTCTTTCATGACATGATCCACAAGGAAATGCAAGTATATGTGGATGACATGATTGCGAAGTCCCGTACAGAGGAGGATCACCTGGTAAATCTCAGGAAAGTATTTGATTGCCTCAGAAGGTATAGGCTTCGACTGAACCCAACAAAATGTATTTTTGGGGCAACCACAGGAAGGTTATTGGGATTTATTGTCAGCCAAAGAGGTATCGAAGTAGATCCTGAGAAAGCAAAGGCTATCATGCCAGCACCAAAGACTGAAAAGGAAGTGAGAGGTATTTTGGGAAGAATTCAATACATCAGTCGGTTCATAACTCAATTGACTGCGACTTGTGAACCTATACTTAAGTTACTCAAGAAAAATCAACCTAAGATGTGGAATGAGGATTGCCAGTAAGCCTTTGAGAAGATCAAGAAGCACCTTCTTAACCCTCCAGTCCTTGTGCCGCCTGTACCGGACAAACCCTTGTTGATGTACTTGTCAGTTCTGGACACTTCAATGGGTTGTGTTCTAGAACAACATGACGAAACAGGGCACAAGGAACAAGCCATTTATTATCTCAGCAAGAAGTTTCTAGAATATGAATCCTGGTGTATCCTCCTTGAGAAGATTTGTTGTGCACTAGTTTGGGCTTCACAGCGTTTACGTCATTATATGTTGGGGAACACATCAATGCTTATTGCTAGAATGGATCCACTAAAGTATCTGTTTGAGAAGCCCGTCCTCACTGGTCGAACTGCAAAGTGGCAGATGTTACTCTCAGAATTTACCATCAAGTACATCACACAAAAGGCCACTAGAGGGCAAGCCATAACAGATCATTTGGTAGAGCATCCTACCTCAAATTATCAGCCTATGTGTACAGACTTCCCTGATGAGTCTATATTATTTGCAGAAAAGGACGACGATACAAAGACCAGTTGGCAAGTATACTTTGACGGGGCGGTCAATTCTTATGGAAATGGAATCGGTGCTGTAATTATAAAACCGGACGGTTCACATATTCCCGTGGCATCCAAGTTAAGGTTCGACTACACCAATAACATAGCAGACTATGAGGCATGCATCTTGGGCTTAAGAGCCACCTTTGACATGGGCGTGAAGAAAATTGACATCTATGGAGATTCAAGCTTAATCATCTTCCAGATCACGGGAGAATGGAAGACCGGGGACCATAAGTTAGTTCCCTATCATGATTACCCAGAAGAATTGAGCGGTTGATTTGAAAGAATATCCTTCAATTATATGCCAAGGACGAAAAATCAGTTTGCAGATGCGCTTGTCACTTTAGCCTCAATGTTAAGCATCCCAGAAGGAGTCGACATTCGACCTTTGAGGATCAATGTCCAAAAGAATCCATCTTATTGCTTAGCTATTGAAATTGGAGAAGCTGATGGGAAGCCTTGGTACTACGACATAGCCAGATTTCTGGAACATTGAACTTTGCCAGAGAATGCAACTCAAACAGAGAAGCGGGCCATCCAGAGGTTAGCAGGACAATTTTTCTTAAGTGGTGGAAAACTATATAAAAGGTCGCATCATGAATTACTCTTGACATGTGTAGATGAGAACGAGGCGAAAAAGTTAATCAAAGAAGTGCATGGAGGATCATGTGGACCCCATATGAGCGGAATCATGCTAGCCAAGAAGATACTTTGCATATGATTCTATTGGTCCACAATGGAAACTGATTGCTATCTACATGTTAAAAAGTGTCATCTTTGTCAAATATATGCTGATAGAATCCATGCATCGCCTTCGGAACTACATCCCATGACATCTCTGTGGCCTTTCTCCATGTGGGGCATAGATGTTATTGGGTCAATTACTCCAAAGGCATCAAATGGGCACCGATTTGTTCTCGTAATGATCGATTATTTTACAAAGTGGGTAGAAGCTGCTTCATATGCCAATATAACGAGAACACATGTCCTCAAGTTCATCAAGACTAACATCATCTGTCGTTATAGTTTGCCGAGGGATCTGATATCAGATAATGCAAAGAATATCAAGAACAAGGATATCCGAAAGGTGTGCGAGTAATTGAAGATCAACCACCATTTTTCGGCTCCTTATCTGCCGAAGATGAATGGGGCGGTGGAGGCTGCCAATAAGAACATAAAGAGGATAGTAGAAAAAATGGCTGTTACTTACAAAGATTGGCATGGGATGCTCCCATACGCCTTGCATGCATATCGAACCTCCATCAGAACTTCAACTGGGACAACTCCTTATTCACTCGTCTATGGCATGGAGGCCGTATTACCCGTTGAAGTCAAGATTCCATCTCTTAGAATTCTAATGGAAGCAGAGCTTGATGAAACTGAGTGGGTCAGGGCCAGATTCGAGCAGTTGAACATGATTGAGGAGAAACGTTTAACAGCTATTTGTCATTGACAGCTATACTAAAGGCGAATGGCCAAAGCTTATAACAAGAAGGTAAGGCTGAGGACCTTCCAGCCTGGAAATTCGGTCATCAAGAAATCTTACCACATCAGAGGACCTTCGCGGGAAATTCATACCAAATTGGGAGGGACCTTACATAGTGAAGAAAGTTCTATCCGGCAGAGCCCTAATCCTTACAGAGATGGATGGAGAAAATTTTCTAGAGCCGATAAACTCAGATTCAGTAAAAAGGTATTATGCTTAAATTAAATTTCTCCTTGAAATGATCAGATGCAGTAGACATAAGAGGTATCCCCAAAAGAGAAAATGATCATGTTTCGATTGACCTATTCAACAAAAACACGTATTTTGAGCCTTTTACCTTTTCTTCTTAAAACTTAAAACCCAGCCTTCATTTCGTCCTTTACTGAAGTCCTCTCTGATTGAGGTGAAATTTAGTAAAAGCACTTCCTTCGAGTGTGATTTGTAATGATGGAATAGAAACTTACCAAAAAAAAAAAAAAAAAAACAAAGAAACAAAAAAAAAAGAAAAAAGAAAAAAAAAAGAGAGAGAAAAAAGGTGCGATGAAAACCTGCAAGGGCATCGACCACAAAAAGATCGACTCTAGTAAAAACCTTAACCAACACTAGAGGCAAGGAGAGTATTTGAAGAAGGCGAATAAGCTATCATCAGCTCAGAATCATCTTCGCTACCGCTGACAGAGTAATTGTGCACATCGGGTCATCTAATGAAGTGAAAGAATTCTACCAGAAATTGGGGCAGTTATCGTCATCTTTGGCATCCTTGAATAGCTTGGTCTGATGTTATGCTAGCATTTCTGATTGGGCCAAGCCAAACATCTCCTTCATTCTCCCACAAGTCAAAGATGAAAGTAACTCCGATGACCATAGGGAATGAATCTGAAATCCATAAACATGGGTAACAATCCTTGATATTGTTCTATTACATCTTTGTTTATTCAAGTAGAAACAATCACCTTGATTATTTTGATCACCTTAATATGAAGAAAATGTTGAGGCCCATGATGACAAATCTAGGTTCTTCTCAAAACATTTATCTTTTCAAATCTTTAGATTATCTGAGGCAAAAAAAAAAAATTTTTTTTTTTTCTTTTTCTACTTGTTTGTTTGTGTTTCCTTCCAGCCTCAGGGTGAAAGAAAAGAAAAGAGTTAAAGAAAAGCTGAATCATTCAGAGCAAATGCCTTGCTGGTGAGAAAAGAAAAGACAAGAATTGGAGATAAAGGAGAATTATTGAAAGAAAAGGTCTTGCGAAGAAACTTTGGAACATCAAGCTAAAGAAGAGCAAAAACAATCATCCAGAATCCTAAGAGGAACAAGAATCCAGAAGAGGCAGAGCCAAAAGAGAACAGGCCCAAAAGATGCAACTCCTAATGAAGTACAAAAAGAGCTTATCACATTTCCAATGAAATGCACTTAAAAGAAGGCTTCCTGTTAGTCCTCCAATGAAGATCACTCAAAGACAACAAGGAAGCGGGACCTTCAAAGAAGAACAAAGGCCGATCAAGCTGAAGAGATAATTAAAGAAAGAAGACAAAAGATTGTATTGTAATAGTCAGTCCAGGCAAAAGCAATTCTGTCTCTTCTGGATCTCGTCTCACAAGTAGATCTGATTCAGACAGTTCTGCGACATTAATCATTGAGGTTGGAACCTGTCCAACCCTTTGAAGCAGCTCAATGATGACTAGACTTAACTCTGATAAGTCACAGTCTTCAGTAATCTTCGAGTTTATGAACTGAACGTTGCTTTTAGTCAAACATATTTTTCATGAATTGAACTTTCAAAAAAAAAGAAAAAAAATGATCAATGAAAGAAACTCGGAACCTTCTCACCTCTGAGCTATACATAGCTCAAAGAGGTTTAGACCTTTGTGCTTTGTCTTCCTGAGATGTAGCAACGTCGCCTCTTGAAAGACAAGCATTCATCTTTTCAGAAATAGACCCATTCCTATGATAAAACACCTTTTGAGAACACAAAAAATATTGGAAGTTCAAAATATGAAGAGTAATTTTGGCACAGAGCACAATTTCATTGAACTGTGCAAATTGGGGTCATGTCTTTTCTTTGTCGTCCGTCGCTCGTGACTCCGACAAAGAGGGGTAGCTGTAGACACCCCAATTTGCACTGATGTACAGTTTTTCCTGTTTCTGCAGCTCCTTGAAGGCTTGGCTTGAGAATCAGCAACTCCAAATCATCATTTGAATTCCATCTCCACCATGTGCTCAAATTCCCTCAAAATCTCATTTTTTTCCTGAAAATCCCAAAACTTCCTGAAAATGATCAATTACCCCTGGAAGTGCCAACTGTTTTACATTTTGCTCAAAGTCTAATTTGGATCTCAAATTCATAATCTATACTGAAAATGCTTTCCGATGGGTATAATATTGACTACGTTCGGGGATTGAAAAGTAAAATGACCATTTTGCCCCCAATAGTCCTTTGGTCAAAATTGACAATTTTTGAAGGTTAATACAAGATTTCGATTTTAGGTTTGATTTTTATGTGTCCAAACCTTCAAAACAGCTGTGAACTCACAAGATTTTGAGCATTTAAAGTTTTGAGTCATCCTCAAATGTTTGCAGATTTTATTCACCCAATTGGCAGTTCTAGGTGATGTGGCGTGTTGGTTAAAGCTTTTATGTGCGGGTGGTGAAGAATTTTGCCACGCGTGCTCGAACATATCTACTAACCGCTTGAAAGCGACGCCTAACCTTTTTTTTAAAGTCCCCCCAAAATTTTGTCTTATTCATTTTTACTTGGAGCTTTTAAACAGAACTCCCTTTTGGCCAAACAGGCCCTTAAAATACTATTCATGATCTTCTTCTTCCTATTATTTTGGTTTTGAGGGGAAGTAGAGAAATAAAAACCCTAATCCCGCCTCCCTTTCTCTCTCTTTCCATTCTCTCCCTTTTTCCTTTTCCATTCTCTCCCATTTCCTTTCTCAAGATCTTTCCACTCTCACCTCTCCCCATCTTTCTTTCCATTTTCCTACCCCTCTTTCCTTTTTTTGTGAAATGTTTCTACTCTTCTTTTCTTCCCCTCCTCTTCTATTTAAGAAGAGGCAAGGGAGCTCTCGTCTCAAGATTTTCTTCCCCAAGGAAACCCCCCCAAACCTCTCTCTCTCTCTCTCTCTCTCTCTCTCTCTCTCCCTGTTCCGAAACAGAGCACCTCCACCACCACCACTACCTGCAAAATCTGTCTGCCTCACCCTCTGCCTAGCCCGCAGATCTGCGCGCACCCCCGCCTACGCCGCTCCCCGCACTCCCCTGTTGAACCTGGAACCCTGTTTTCATCCTCTCGCTCTTCTGTAAAAAAAAAGTGAGAGAGGATCAAGTCTTGAGTTCACTAGCCTTCTGCAGCATATCTTCGAATCTACATATCGACACCCTCATCGTTTAGGCTGGTCTCTTCTTAAAATCAAGCGGACTAGGAGTTTTGAGTAGGAAAAAGTGCATTTGCTGGGATAATCAGTCGCTACTACAGGTAACTCTTATGTGATTACTCTGCTTTGAATTAGTTGTTCATTCGTTGTGCTTATGAGGAACCGTGGTCGAGTGTTTATAAATATATCTTGTTATCTCATTTCATTACTTTGAATCCTTGTATCTTGTTTCATTACTTTGAATCAGATCATGTTACTTTGAATCCTTGTATCTTGTTGTATTACTTTGAATTTGAGCATGTTACTGTGAATCCTTGTTATCTTGTTTCGTTACTTCGAATCTGATTATGTGACATATCAATTGGAATGAAGGCCACAATATATTTGAGATAAAGCATCTTGATTATTCTTGCTTCATTATTTTGAATCTGATCATCTTGATTATTCTTGTATGCATTGTTGAGATAAAGCATCTCGTGAACATCTATTTATGGGATTTTATATAGTTTCAAGATCCTATTTCTTGTCTTATAAAAATTGCATTTTCTCCTTTCTTAATGAAGGATGCTAAATCAATGACCTTTATCCTCTGTTTTAATACTCTAGGATTTTTATAGGATACTTTATTTTTTGTTAACTCAAGACTTAATGCTAAGATGTTTTAGAGTTTCTTCATTTTTTTTATATAGCATTTAATCGGTTTAGTAATTTGACGGGTTTACTTTTCCTTTTAGCTTGTTAATTTATCTTTAGGGTATTTTTAGTTGTTGGAGTTTTTTAGAATTGTAGATATTTTTCCGATTTTTAAAGGTTTTAGTCTTATTAGAATTTGTTATTTTAGGTTTTTTTTTTCTTTTTTTCTTTTTTAAGTTTGTTAGCCTTTTTAAGTTTCTTTTAGGGTTTTGGTTAGATTAGGGGATCCTAAGTCTTTCTAGACTTTGATATATTAGATTAACACATTTTAGATATTTAAGTATTTTATGGTTTTAGAGACTTTAAACATTTTTTAGGAATTATTTTTAATAATTTGCTTCTTTTAGGTTCTAGGAATATTCTAGGGTTTTAGTGATTTAGTTTTTTTTTTCGGTTTAAATAAATTGGCCAAATAATCTTTGAACCAGGTAACCGGTTGAACCGACAGTAGATGGGTGCCTAACACCTTCCCATCTATAAAATAAACCCCCTTACCATATTTTCTGGTTAGACCACCCTAAACCCCTGATTTTGGTTTAATTTCTTAAATAATTAACAAAATCCGGGTGACCATTCACACCCAAACTCTATGAATGGTGGCGACTCCAAAATAACCTAATCAACCTAGGGTCCACCCAACCCGGGGGCGATCACACTGGGTTTAGCGGTTGGCCTCCAGGTTCAACAGTTTTCCCTTCCAGTAGATTACAAGGTCGTACCGGGCTAAGGATGAAGAAGACGTTGTAGCACTTGACTGGAACTTTGAAAACTAAAATTCCGCTCTTGTAGAAATTGCAGAAAAGTTGAAAAGCAAAATGGAAGAAATGGGAGGAGTGCTCAAGAACTTGAATTGCTTGAGTTGTGTGTCTTAATAAGTAGGAGGGGTCCTCCTTATATAGGCCAAGAAGTAGCCGTTTGGGCCTAAACGGCTACACTTTAAATTCATACACGTTTTGGACAAAACGTCCCCCACATTAAAAATTTTATTCAAAACTGCCCCTCATTAATGGAAAATATCAAAAACCCCCACATTTAAAAAAGCGTTTTGAAATCAAAACAAAACGGTTTTAACCATTTGAATTTTAAAATCAAATCCAACATAGTATTCCAACTAGTTGGGGTTAGCAACACAAATCCTGTTATACCGTTTCAAATTATCAAAAACCATTATCTTTTGTCAGAATATGTGGAATCTATCAAGAACTATATCCTCAGCCTTTACTACTGGACACCCGGACATAAATTAGTAATAAAATGAAACTACCTAGTAAGTTGTTAGGCGATGATGATCAGTAATTTGAGCTCTTCAAAGATCTCCCAAACCCAAAATTATATTGGTATTCTGATCCTAAAAGCCTAGGGCCCAATACTAAGTTTTTCAATATAGGTTGGGATGGTGTTATCGTACAGGTTGTTTTATTGGCTGTAAATTGGTTAGCTAGTGTTAGATCCGGTTCTGACAATTAATCCAATTATTGTAAATTATTAGATTAGTTGATATTATCTAAAGCATAATAAGATAAGAACACAGGCAATTTTTACGAGGTTCGGTAAAAACCTACTCCTCGAGGCCAAGCTCAGACATTGAACAATCAACTAAGATATCAAGATTACAAACACTAATCCGACTTACATAAAATAAAGACTCCCTCTTAATTTTTGTCGCCGCTGTGTAGAATCATCTTCTGGACTTGTTCAGCGAGCACCACTCGTCTTTATTGTCTGCATAGATGAACTCCTTTCATTTTGCAAACTGTCTTCTCCCAAAGACTGTCTTCTCTCGAAGACACAAAGTTCTTCTCCCGAAGAACTGAAACCTTGAACAACTCAAGAATATTGAACTTGAACTCTGAGAAGTTGAATTCTTGACTTCTAAACAATGGTTTATATAACAGCAAAAACAAACGGATTCGTTAAAACCACGTGATGTTGTATTCTGTTTTTCAAAAACAGAAACTTCAACCCCTGTTTTTAGAAACTCCTCAAGATTTTTGAAGAAGCTTCCATATCAATTTGAAGAAGCTTCCATATCTTCAATCAAAGCAAATTCTCGAACCCAAAACCGGCAACTCCACTATCAATCTAGATTTCCTTGTTTGGAAAATTCAAAACTATTCTAATTAGGTTGGGAAACAGTCCATCTTAATTAGAAGGTTTTTCTTTAATTTGAACATGTGGCCAGCTGTTGAAACATATCAGAAAAATCCATATTTTTCTCCAAAAACAACTAGAGACGAAATCTTTGAATTAGAAATCTCTTTATTGAGAAACCTCTTGAATTAGAAACTTCTTGAATTAGAAACTGCTTGAATCTTGGATTACTTTGATCTTGATTAATATTTCCATGAATGCCAAAATAACTAACAATCTCCCCCTTTGGCATTTTTTGGCAAAATTATCAAGCTAACCATTCTTCAACATATTCAGAAATAAGATGACCTGCAAAAACAACACAAATTAGAAAGTCAGTAACTACAATATTCAAGGAAGAGAATGACTTTCAATGTTAGCAAGAAGATTCAAAATTAGCAAAAATATCTGAGAATTCAGAATTCACAAAATAACAGAGTTTTAAGGAAGAGAATGACTTTCAATGTTAGAAAGAAGATTCAAAATTATAAAAATATCAGAGATTTTAGAATCCAGAATTCACAAAATAACAGAGTTTTTCTACTTTTCTACTCCCCCTTTTTGTCATAAAAAGTGCCAAAGGCAATGGTTGGCAGAGATTTTCTAAAAACTATCACTTCCCAAAGAATCAATATTAGGGCCAGCGCCATCAAGCTGAGCTAACAGATTCTCCAGCTTCCTTTCCTTCTCAGCAAGTCTCTGTTGTGTAAGCCTAACTTCTTTCATTCCAGAATATTATTGCATTGTGCTCAGATCTTTTGGTTCTCATTCAAAATCAATTTTAATCCGAAAAACAACATTTTTTAGATTTGAATGTTAAAATTCAAAGATTGTAAATATGAAGGGCATACCAAATCATGAAAAGACTGCTTATGCCTAAATGCAGATCCTAGAATGCAATGCAAGATGATAAAATAATTAGATAGTGCAGATCCCTAAGGTTTTCTCTAGGAGTCAAATCTCAATGAATCAAGAGCTTTGGTAAAAATATTGGCAAGTTGTTTCTCTGTTGCAACATATTCTAGAACACTGGTTCTGTTTTCAACCAACTCTTCCTGCATAGCACTAACCCAGTACTCATCTAGTAATGCTTCTTTAACATTTTTGGGTTCAATTTGAGAAGTGACGCACACATACCTGACCATACCTCGATAATTCACTTGTTTGCATAACTGACAAGGTCCACAAACACCTAGTTGCTTCTTTCCAAGGTTGGGGACTCCACGAATAGCACCTGTATTCACAATCTTTGTCAGATTTTTATAATTCAAATGATTAAGCTTTTGATGCTATAATTCTAATTCATCAAAAGAGGATTTGTGACATGTGTGCGAGTGCAACAACATATAGCAGTTGTCTGATGATTTATATCCTTCCAAAACACAATGTTCAGTTTTGTCAAACAATTGATACTTGTCCTTAGTGATTCTAACAAACAGCTCTTGATCACAGAGTTGACTAATGCTGATTAGGTTAGCCTTTAGTCCTTCCACATGTAGCACATTTTTCAGCATTGGAAGCCCATCCACACTAAGTGTTCCTTTGATAAGAACACGTCCTTTGACACCATCACCAATTGTAACTTGACCAACTGAACAGGTTTGGTAATTTTTCAGAACATCTTTTTCACCTGTCATATGCCTAGAACATTCACTATCAAAATACCAAGAATCAGTAGTACATGCCTTTAAAGAGATATAAACAACAAAGCACCTAAAATCATATTTTCTTATCCAAATTTTTTGGGAGGAATCATTTTTCAAATCAATCTTTAGTCATTCTTGATTTTGTGAAATATGATGATTTCACTATCATGCCCTTCTTTAATGCATTTAAATATTTAAAGCATCTAGGTCTAATATGT
Organism: Pachysandra terminalis; assembly: GCA_031762675.1. Taxonomy (NCBI): domain Eukaryota; kingdom Viridiplantae; phylum Streptophyta; class Magnoliopsida; order Buxales; family Buxaceae; genus Pachysandra; species Pachysandra terminalis. Next base: position 1,369 of record JAUPMG010048668.1, on the reverse strand, counting down.
CCAGGTAAATTGCAGTGATGGCTAATAGGGACAAAATCATATGACTTATGCCTAGAGAGCAATGAGACAGATTTCTTACCAGAGAAAGAACAAGATTCGGATGTTGGTGATTCTTTTACAAAGGTCGTCCTTGAAGTTGAGCCTTCACCAATGTAGCCTATGCCATCACCACTAGACTTTCCAAGGGAAAGTAAGTGATCCAGCTTGGCTGTGCATAAGTTGAGCATCTTAAAAGTCTTCTGAAGATTGCTCAGTTCAGTCCTGGTTTCCTGAAGATTCTTTTTCTTTTCAGCAGCAAGATATTCATAGTTAGTTGCAACCCTCTTTATCATTTCCTTTTGTTTGATAAGTTCAACAATCTGCTCTTCAAGAGTCTTATTCATTTTGCAGACCTTAATCCACATGTTGTACATCTCCTTGTATGCCTTTTGAATAACATCAATGCTCAGGTCTTTATCATTGTTGCTGTACTCAGATTCAGAATCAGTTTTGACTAATTTGGAATCTTCATCATCTGTCAAACTTGTTGCAGGAGTTGTTGCAACATTTCTTTCAATAGCACAGTCAGGAGTCTCTTAACTTATGATGATATTCAGTGCTATGTGATTGCTTACATTCTCTCCAACATTTTCTTGACTGCCATTAGACACCTCATCACTCCAGGTGATGTTGAAAGATTTACCCATTTTCTTGAGTGTATTGGCGCATTCAGATTGAATGTGACCAAAACCTTCACACTCCCGACATTGTATTCCATTACCTTTTTTCTTAGCATCAATAGAATTATCAGCAGCTTTATTTTTCTGAAAATTATTAAATCTTCCAAAATTTGAAGATTTGTTTCTCGTGTTCATATTTTTCAGAATTTTGTTAAAATTTTTAGTCAATAAAGCAAGAGGTTCAGTCATATCTTCATTGTTGTCAGACTCTTTTTCTTTCATAGGATTCTGAACTTCAGCTTGAAGATCAATGCTTTTCTCCTTTTTATTTTGCTTTAAATTCATCTCGAAGGCCTGCAACGAGCCCATCAATTCATCCAATCTCATAGTGCTTACATCACGGGCTTCTTCAATATGAGTAGTTTGTTCCATCCAACAGTGGAGGGCATGAAATAGATCCTTCTCGTATAAAATACATTGCCTGCAAGCACAAATCTTCTTCCAAAATCTCACCAAAATTGTTGGTGACTCGCTATGATACCAATTGTTAGATCCGGTTTAACAATTAATCCAATTATTGTAAATTATTAGATTAATTGAAATTATCTGAAGCATAATAAGATAAGAGCACATGCAATTTTTACGAGGTTCGGTAAAAACCTACTCCTCGGGGCCACGCCCAGACATTGAACAATCCACTAAGATATCAA
>JAUPMG010048657.1:0-13980 GCA_031762675.1 Pachysandra terminalis | reverse complement strand
AACTAACCTAGTATGAATGCATTATTCTTTAAATTAGGATCTTAGTGATACAAACCAAATCAGTATCCACGCGCCCGTACACGTCGATAAATTTGGAATGCATCACATACATCCTAAGTGATAAAACAATCTTATTATGCTAATGTTACAATACTTGTTTAGATTAACTAATAGAGTTTGGAATCCACAAACACTATAATCATATGTCCTCTTGGGTCGTAAGACCCGTAACCAGCTGGATCAAGGATGATCGCGTCTTGCTGCCACCTATTGACAAGGAACGAATAGAAGCTGACAAGAGGTCACCGCGATATTGCAAGTTTCACCGCAATACTCGCCATTCCACATTTGACTGTTGGGCTTTAAGGAAGATTTTTCATACTAGGTTGGTGGCTGGAGACATTGACATCACTGATGCCAAAGTACATGTTGATCCTCTCCCTCAACACAAAGGGAAGGGAAAAGAAGATGTGCGCATGTTGTCTGTCTTCAAACACAGGCATCAGTCAGATCCTCAATCAAGTGAAGCCGTACGTACTACCAAAAAATTCCAGATGTTCTTTTAAGACTTATAATTCTCCTCAGAGATGCGGACTGAAGCCACTCAAGCATTGTTGGGAATCATGGAGAAGTATCATTTCGATTGTTCAATTACTAGGAGGCTCCTATATACTATCCTCCGCGACTTAGTAAGTCTGCCATTACCTTTAAAGAGGAAGACATGATGGCGTCTTTGGAGGACCACAACAAGCCTCTGTATGTGAATGCCACCTTACATGGTGTGGAGATTCAAAGGGCGTTGGTTGACGGTGGCTCTGCAGTCAACCTCATTCCTCTTTAGATCCTGGAGACAGTAGGTGTTTCAAGGAAATGCATTGTCCCTAGCCAACTCCGAATTATGGGTGTTGATACCCAATGGCAGCAGACAATGGGTTATATTACTCTCAACCTTCGGGTAGGATCCTTTAAATTTCCTACTACTTTCCATGTTATTGATGATAGAGCTACGTTTCATGTGTTGTTGGGAAGGCCGTGGATACACTGGGTGAAGGTAGTGTTCTCTTCCTATCATCAATGTTTGAAGGGAATCTGGAATGGGAAGGTAGTCAGGGTAATGGCAGAGCCCTTTCTTTTTGATGAATCAGAGACCCATTTTGCAAAAGCAAATCGTTATGACGGATTCGCCCCAGAGGGGGAATGCCATGTCGCCATGCCTCAAGGAACTCTTCTGCCCTTCTGGGATAGTCTTGAATCAGTTGATCATTCTGTACCATCTCCTTCAGTGCCATTTTCATTAGTACAATCCTCTTCAGAAGGCCCTCGACCTTCGAAGATTCGTTGTGTCAGATTAGACCTTCCAGACGGAAGGTTTGTATATAGGTTATGACAACCACAGGGGATTCCATCCGCTGACATCTTGAAGAATTGCCAGAAGCTCCCGAATCCAAACTTGAACATGCTCCAGAACACTTACAGGATAGTGTTCAGGTTGTTCAAGAAGAATTGTCTATAGTTGACCTTGGAGAGGATCCAAGTGTCCACAAATGTGTACAAATTTCTTCTTTTCTTCAGCTAGATCAGAAAGAGGCCTTCATAGCGTTGCTCTCCTAGTACATGGATGTTTTTACTTGGAGCTATAAAGAAATGTCAGATCTTGATCCTGAGTTGGTGACTCACAGGTTCCATTTCTCTCCTGAAGTAAGTCCTGTCAAGCAAGCCCCAAGAACCTTCGGGCCAGACATTGAGTTGCAGATCAAGGCCGAAGTTGAGAAGCTTTTGTAAGCAGGCTTTATCAAACCTATCCAGCATCCTTCATGGTTATCTAATGTTGTCCCAGTAAGGTAAAAGAACGGGCAAATTAGATGTTGTGTAGATTTTCGTGATTTGAATAAAGCTTGTCCAAAAGATGAATTCTTGTTGCCCAAAATGGATATCTTAATTGATGCTGCTGCAGGCAATGAGATGTTTTCATTTATGGATGTTTTTCAGGTTATAACCAGATCCTTATGGACCCAATGGATGCTGAAAAAATTGATTTCAGAACTCCTTTGGGAAACTTCTATTATACAGTCATGCCATTTCGTCTTAAGAATGCTAGTGCAACTTACCAAAGGGCCATGACTGCTATATTCCATGACATGATGCATGAGAAATTTGAAGATTTTGTAGACGATTTGGTAATAAAGTCAGCAAAACATGAAGATCATCTTAATATTTTGGAAAAGGTATTCCAAAGATGCCGAATGTATAAACTCAAGATGAATCATGCGAAGTGTGCCTTCGGGGTTTCATCTGGAAAATTCCTTGGGTTTGTAGTCCATAGGCATGGAATTGACTTGGATCCTACAAAGGCTAGAGCTGTTATTGACTTAGCTCCTCCCAAGACTCAGAAGGAGCTGAAGTCATTCCTTGGACGAGTATCCTATATCCGGAGGGTTATACCCGGACTTTCTGCCTATCTTATTCCTCTTATGTCTCTTTTAAAGAAGAATATTCCTTTTGATTGGAAAGAGGAACATCAGCAAGCCTTCGAGGCCATCAAGCAAGTACTCATCCATCCTCACACTATGATGGCTCCTATTCGAGAGAAACCTCTCAGGTTATACCTTGCCTTTACTGATCAAGCCATTGGAGGTTTACTTGTTCGAGAAGATGAGCAAGGCTTTGAGAGATCAGTCTACTATGTCAGTAGCCTTCTACAGGGGGCTGAAATCAAATACTCAAAGATAGACAAGTCTTGTCTGGCCCTAGTACATATGGTGAACAAGTTGAAGCATTATTTACATTCCCCTTCAATTCACCTTGTGACTAGGAGTGACCCTGTCAATTATCTCCTTTCTCAACTCATTCTCTATGGAAGACACATCAAATGGCTACTTCAATTGGTTCAATTTGAGATTGTGTGCGAGACTCCGAGGGCTATCAAAGGACAAACTGTTGCTGATTTATTGGCTGCCTTCTCCACTCATGAAGAAGCGGGGGATGACATGAATGAGGTATCTGTGGTATCTGAAGAAGAATGACATATGAAGTTTGATGGGTCATCCAATTCTCAGGGTGGTGGAGCAGCTATTGAATTGATTTCTCCAAATGGTCAACAGTTTTCTTTCTCTTTCAAGTTGGATTTCCCTTGCATCAACAACAAAGCGGAGTATGAAGCTTTGATGATTGGTCTTACTTTGTCGCGTCAGATGAATGTTCAAAACATTCAAATCTCTGGAGATTCCTTTTGGTTATTTCTCAAATCAATGAAGAATTCGCAGTCAGGGAACTTGACTTAGTTCCTTACAGGACAGCCATACAGGGTCTACTTCGAAGGTTCACAGGCTATTCCTTGACTTATACAATGAGGAGTAAGAATAAGCATGCTGATGCTTTAGCTGACTTGGGAAGTAAACTTCAATTCGAGTTTGATGCAACCACCTTGGAAGTCATTCGACGGACTACTCCCTCCACTCCACTTTTTCAGGAGGCTGAAGAACTCATTTCAGAAGAAGACTTGAGGTATCAGATTATCTGTGATCTAGATAATCTTTCCCACCGCACTCCTACTACACCTTTGATGATTCTGATGAACTTCACTAAGCAAGGTAAGGTTCTTTATTATAAAGGAGTTAGTGGAGCTCTTTTCAGATGCATTGGACTGAAGGAAGCCACAAAAAAGATGCAAGCTATGCATGACAATACTTGTGGACTTCCAGATTCCATTGCCTTATACAGACGACTTTAGAGATCAGGAGTATATTGGTCTTCCATTGGCATTCGAGGCTGCTAGGTTACAACTCTCCTGCACCAAATGTCAAGAGCCACCTCATATTGCAGCAGCTTTCCCCACCCATGAGTTTACGGATTGGAGGGAACCTCATATTAGATTCCTTCGAGATGGAGTTCTACCCCAGGATAGGTTTGAGGCTCTTCAGCTCAAACATAAGATCCTCAGATTTTATATGGAGTAGGGAGAACTATTTTGAAGAAGCTTCAATGATACTCCTTTGCGTTGCTTGGATACTCAAGAGATCTTCATTGTCCTTCGAGTGGTCCATGGTGGTACATCTGGACCGCATCAAGGAAAGAATAAGTTATACAAGCAATTCCAAGACATAGGCTATTACTGGCCTACCATGGAAGTGAATGCAGCAGACTTTGTGAAGAAATGTGTGAAGTGCTAGATTCAAGATAACATTCTCCGTAAACCTTCTCAGGAAATGCAATCAATCATTACTCAATGGTCATTTCATACATGGGGCCTTGATTTGATTGGACTCATTAATCCTAGGAGTATGCGTGGACACTCTTGGATCTTGGTAGCTACAGAGTACTTCACAAAATGGGTTGAAGTTGTACAACTGAAAATGGCTAATGGAGCTTCTGTAGCTCAATTCATCAAGGATAATATTGTCCTCCGTTTTGGTCCTCTTCGAAGGATCGTTACAGACAATGGAACTTCCTTCCTTAACAGGCCATTCAGGGAAATTACTGTTTATTATCGAATTTTACATAATAAGTCTACTCCCTACTATCCTCGTGGGAATGCTCAAGCTAAAGCCACAAACAAGACCTTGATCAGGATTCTGAGCAAGATGGTGTACGATCGGCTAACGAGATGTAATGAATCCCTACCACTAGCCTTATGGGTATACAGGGTAAGCAAGCATAGGGCTATGAATGCAACTCCTTTCTGCATAGTGTTTGGAGCAGAAGCTCTCCTTCCAGTTGAACTTCAAGTTGCTTCAGCTAGAATTCTACATGCAAGTGGGGTAGATTGGGATTTTAGAGACTTTGCTCTTATACGTACTCAGGCTTTAGATAATTTGGATAAGAAAAGGCAAAAAGCTTTGGAAAGTAACTTTCACTATCATCAAATTATAACTCAGGCTTATAACAAGTTGGTTAGACCTTGAAGTTTTCAAGTTGGTGAGTTAGTCCTACGAGCTACATGGCACGCACGAAGTAATGCTATTGAGCCTAAGTTTGCTCATAGGTGGGAAGGACCATTTGAAGTAATTTTTGCTCAAGCATCTGGATATTATAAGATTATGCCTTTGGAAGAAAATGCAATTCAAGAAACTGTAAATGAGAAATAGCTAAGGACATATTTTTATTAATGAAGATTTGCCTTTACAAAGAAGAAAAGAATCTTTCATTATATTCAAAATATACATATGATTACAAGATATGTAAGAAGTCAAGATGCTCTAGTCAGCTGAGATTCTGTAACACCATCCAAAGCTCATTTGAGAAGTCCGAGTCTTGAGGCTCCAGGGATAGGAAGAGTAACTTTCATCAATTTGACTTGTACTTCCATGAGTTTAGATTGCTCTTGAGCCACCACACGTGCTGCTTCTTCAATGTTCTTGAGAGTTTGAACACGCTCTTCAACAACTTTTTTCATCAAAGATTCTAGCTCAGCAATACTCTCATCCACTTCCCTCAAGTCAGACTTGCACTTCTCGAAGGCGCCTTAACATTTCTCTACTTCTGCTGACTGGGCTGCAACCAACGCTTCTAGCTCCTTAACTTTGCTGCACTTTTGGACTTTAGTCTTCAACTGCTCTTACCAGTTGACCAACAAGTCCAATTCAAATTTCATGCCCCTCAGACTATCTATAGTCCTTCCCCAAACTGCCAGATCCTCCATGGTGATAGTATGTAGGGTCTTTCGACTTATGATCTCCAGAAGCCTGCACAACTCCTTGTTGCCAAACATTCTGAACTTGAGATATGGCAGTGCTGCCTCAGGAAGGATCTCCCCGTATGTCGCCCTGATTAGATTCATCCAGTATTTCCTCTCAATATCCTCAGGATCTTCAACTGGATCAGGGGACAACTCCCTCCTCTTCTGAATAGCTGGGACAGAGAAGCCTTTTCTCTTGCGCTTCAGCCCCACTATAGGAGTCAGAGTCCGGAGTTCTCCTTTTGAGGTCCTTACAGGTGCTTGAGAAGCCGTTGTAGGGAGAGAAGACTCAGCTTCTACCTCCTCCGGTTCCTTCGAAGGAACGGCTTCAGATGTCTCTTCAACGCTTGGCCTTGCAAGGTCAGCAGCAAGTACGGTTGATTATGGAGCTGGTACAACTGGTGGAGCAGGAGCTTCAACAGGAGGCACTACTTCATTACGTACAGTTGTAGCCTCCTCAGTAATGGATGGAGGTGCTAATGGGACCTCATTCTCTTTATTTGGGGCAGCGACTTCGGCTTCAGCTTGCACTGGAGAAACCACTCCCACAACACTCCATATTCCTTCTCTAATATTTGATGGAACAGGGGAAGTTATTTCATCATCGTTCTGCAACAGGAACAAACAAAATCAGTTTCATACATCATTTAAAGAAAATTTCAAAGAGGAATGAAAGCATATGATACTTACATCAGAGACATGGAAGACAGTAATCACAAGGATAACTTCAAAGATCTCTTCAGTTTCCCTTTGAGCTTCTTGTTCTTCCTCCCTTCTGGCAGTAGCACTGCCAGAAGTTATGACAATTGCAGCCAGAACCCCCGCCACACTAGGAATTGCAGCCGGAGGATCCTTCGCAACACTCTGAGCCTCTCCTTGCTGCCCTCCTATGGGAGCCTTGCCATGATCCTTTGATGGCGAGGCAGGAGGAACAACTCCAGACTCCTGAGCTTTTTCCTTTGCTATTAGAAGAGCTACGAGAAAATTCACAACAGTTAGTCGAAAACACAACACCACAATTATATTTTATGCAGAGAGAAAGGTTAGCTTACCAAAGGAAGACCCCTCAAAGAATGGAGGAGGAATTCTACTTGTATACCCAGTAGGAATACATGCTCGAGGGAGAGGAGGAGGCATCCTACTGGTATGAGCCTCCGGAACTGCTACTCGCAAAGGCTGCTCCTTAGGTGGCTCAATCGAAGTATCATTCACTTCGACGCCTTCGAAGTCTCTTCCAGCTCTCCCTTGTTGAAAGGACAGAGAAATATCAGGAAAGGCAAATATCAAAAGTATAAGTGGAAAAGGGAAATAGAATTCACAATACTTATATTACCTTCATAGTGCGAGCAGCAGTAGATTTCACCCTTTTGGGGTGAACCTCCTTCGAAGGAAGCACTTCCTTTGGAATGACAGGTTCCTCCGGAATGCTTGGCTCATTCGAAGGCAAGGAAATTGAAGGAACCCTTGGAGGACGGGGAATTCTTGCACTTCTTCTTCTCATTTGGATAAGAAGTTCCCTCAGGATAGTCTCCTCATCTTCATCTTTTCCCTCTTCTTGCCCTTCAGGCAAGGTCATTGGGACTTCTGCTTCTTCCATTTGCTCCCCAAGAAAATGAGTAGGGAATTCTTCTTCTTCAGGTAAGTGGGGCAATATTTGAAGCCTCAGCCTCTCCTTGTATTTTTTCCTCACGGATATCAATGATCAGCAAGTGACCAGGGACTATGCGATCCGTAGGATGCCCTATGCCTTCAGAAATATGGTGATTTTTGTCTACCTTCTTCACCCTCTGCTCCTTGGCCCCCTCGTAGTTTGAGAAGCTCTTCATGGCTATTCCTCTGAGGAATTCGTCTAATCTCCTCAAAGCCAGCTTCCAGTACTCTGCCCACCATGGAGAGACTCTCCCATTCCTTTCTATGGGAGCAGGCTCGGTAGACCAAGATTGTGGGAGACCTTGGTATCCATATGATAGATCGAAGCACTTCCCCACCCTCGCCATCACCAGCTCTGAAGTCTTGATGCTGATATTATTGTGGCCTGGAGCAGTCTGATCCATTCCAAATTGCCTGAGCACTTTGTGGGGGGTTGTAAATGAGGTAGGCACTCCCAAACCCTCTGGCCAATCTGGCTAGATAATCAGAGTGCACTGTTACTAGAAACGCTCTGTCTTCATGCTTCAAAGTATGCCAATCCAGGGCCTTCCTTGGATATTCCCCCTCCAACATGGTGTCCTGTGGCTGCAAGAGGCAGAGTCCCCCTAGGCGATACGGCCAGAACTCGAATTCAGCTTCCACGTCCAGCACCAGGGACAGCCTCTGCTTCTAGGGATACATCCCTGACCATATGAGAGGTCGAGGGGCCAAATCCATCCCTAGCGCATCCAGCTTCCTGTTCACTGTGCTGAAGCCGAAAGGGTTGCATCTGTTGTACCTCTCCCATAGGAACAACTGGAGGAAGTTGGCATCAACTGAAATTTCCAGCAATATTTCTCCCCAGCTTCTAGTCATATCCACGCATAGTAGATCCAGGTGCTCGTACTATGTTCCCAGGAATAATGGTGCCAAAGGGACCTAAATTCCCTTGGAAATCTTGACAGCCAGAGGTAATATCCACTCATGTACTTTGTCTATTGGATATCCCTCGAAGACGAACCTCACCAGCCAGAAGGAAATGAAGCCTCCAAGATGGACGAAGCTGTTCTCGCCAGGTCCCCAATAACGCTTGACTGAGGCACCATTCTGACTCCAGGACTCGTCTTCATACCAAAAATAACGAAGTCATCCATTGAGGGAATGCTTCGAACTAGGGCATGTACCCTTCCCCTTCAGCTTCGACTTCTGAAGTGATGCCTTCGCACAATCCTTCAGCAGCTGAACATACTGGGCTTCACTATCTAATAGCGTGATGTTCCCGAAGTTGACTTCTCCCATGATTGGGAGCTGCTTGAGGATAGTCACATCCTCCAAAGTCAGTGTGATCTCCCCGAAGGCAGTCACAAAGACATTGTCCTACAGATCCCATCGAATGACGAATTCCTTCAAGCCAGTATAATCTCTGTGGAATTTGGGAACAGAGATTTGGATCGCCTCCAACACTCCAGTGGCGTTCAGCTTGTTCCGGTACTCTTTATTCTCCAAAATAAAGTTCACCCACTCCGCCCAGCCAGTGGGGAGGTTGAAATGAGATCTGAACCCGATCTCAGATAGAGGAAAGTCTCCCCTCTGGCAGTGGAAGACAAGAGGAGCACCTAGGCGTGGGAATCCAATGTTTTGCCAGGTGTTCTCCTCATATGGACTGAGCAGATCTTCTCCAATCTGCACAGCTCCAAATGACTCTTGGCGATGGACTCAGAACCTTGCAGTAGGAATTTCCAGGGTGGGATTCATCTTCTTGCTAGTTGAATCCTTCTTGGGAGCCATTGATTCTTGAAAAGCTTGGAAGGAAAGAAAATCAAGGAAAACAAGATGGAAAGAACACACAGAAGACAAGAACTCAAAGAAAGCTCAGAAAACTCAAAGTTGCAGGAAGTCTCCTTCTCCAATGGAACTGCTATTTATAGGGCAAAGGCAATTTCTCAAGAGAAATTTAAAAATTAAATTCTTGGTGGTTCACGCAACTCAAAAGGCAATCATCAATCATTTAATGTGCCTTCGGCGCATGCGATACGGAAGAGCAAACGTATCAACTTGAAGAACGTGCATTTAATGAACATTATCCTAAGGTACGATTTCATGTTTCCTTCTTTAGCATAAGAAAACAGAGACCGGGGGCTATTGGTGATCAGAAAGCTTAATAAACCCCTTTTAATATGTGGCATTATCTTAGAATGAGTGTATGGGATCTTGAGTATTCCCCAATACACTGAATTATTGCTAAAGCAATTACCTGCCGCCTTTTTGCTTTATGCGTGCTAGCTATTATAACGGTTGTACGCTGATTTGATTTTGAAAGGCGACTTTTGGAACGTGTCAGAGATATCTGACAGTCCTTATCACCTGAAAAAGGTAAAGCTTATCCAAGAAGCTACCTCTAAGAACGGTTCATTATACTGAACCACTCCACGTGTCCAAAATCTAAAGGTATTGGTTGACTTCTAAGTTAACTGCCTTCGAGATGAACGAAGTACTAATGATTTGAGCTTTTGACAAGACAAATCATAACTCTTTTAAAAGTACAAGGGCTTGTGTTCCTACGGAGCGCAGCCTTTTTAAGCACTTGAGGGAAAGAAGAATTCACTCTTCCTTCAAAGGACTTTACTCTACTCGAAGGACATATTTAGGGACATGCTACCCCCAATAGACTGCTTAAATAGATAAAGTTTTAATAGATACTCGAAGTCACATCTATTTATTCTCTAGAACAGACTTCGAGTGAAATTTTATTACATACTTTACATTTTAGAGGTGTTCCACTTAAGGAAAGATCCTCGAGGGAAGATACTCCAAGGAATTGTTTGCACCTTCTAACTCAGAAGTCATTCTTGGATCATATCCATAGACTTCAAAGGACCGTTTATTATGTTCTGTCTTAAAGGTATCACGAAGCAGGTATATTTTCTCTTGCTAAAACAGATTCGAAGGCGAACTCAAGGTTAACCACCTCCAGATGGTGAACTCGAAGGCCAACCACCTCCAGATGGTGAATTCGAAGGAGGTATGTTTCCTCCTGCCAAAGGTAAATTCAAAGGAAAAATATTTCTTCCTCTTAAAGTGAATTCAAGGCTAACCACCCTGAGATGGTCAATTCGTTTAAAACTTTTTGTCCTCCTCGAAGTACACAGATTTGGGTTTACTCCTTTGAATGTACTTTTTATGCATCCGGATTACAAATTAGGACTAGAAGTCACTTCTATGCGTTATTATGAATTGGCTTCGAGTTATACATTGGATATATTTCACTTCTAGAAGCAAATCCCCAGTGGAAAAGGGCTTTAGACGTCGAAGGCATACTATCTCCAGAAATATTTCCTGAAGATAGCTTTCCTACGGACGTTGGGAACGTCCTCTCACTGCACTTTAAAGAAATTCACAAACATATTTTACTTCTGACTTTATTCAAGTAGAAAGCACTCGGATTGGTTTCTGTAGCTATGAACCTTAAGCGATTTCAAAAATGAACTCTTCGTTATAAGGATTATTGATCATGAAAGTGAGTACCCTGATAAGAAACTCAATTTCAAGTTCTCTAAATGGGTAATTCGAGAATACATTGGTCACCTTATAAGAATACAGTTATTTTTGACTTCCTTCGAAGGAAGATAGCCGCCAAAGGGAGTTTCTTCGAAGTATACAAACTCAAAAAGGTATTTATGACATTGAAGTGACTTATTAAAGTTGATTGAGACGGATTTTCAGAAAAAAACAACACGTGATAAAACCTCAGCTATTTATAAAATCTGCTGTATAACTTATCTAAAAGGGGATTTTGTCTTATCTGGAATGGAGGCAAGAGTGGTGATGTTGCTTTCAGATCTTTTGCATGTAACACATGTCATTCAATCAGTATTCCTCAAAATCTAAAGCAAACTATCACAAAGCAAGTTTGGAAGATTCGTATGACTCATCCCTTTCTCTGAAAATAACTTATGCGTGTTGAAATACACGTTGCATTGGAGTTATGTTTAATGTATGGGGATATTCTTAAGCACCTGTCTGGATACTTGTTTGAATTAAATTTGTCCTAATTTGATAGGTTAATTTCCTATAAATAACAGAACATATTCTTTATTAATGACATTCGGAATTAATCTGAAAGTTTTTAAACTTTAAGAGGTAGAAGACAACAATAAGTTACGATTCTGAGAGAGAAAGGGGATAGTCAGTTATTTGAATTCCTGGAGGTTTTCTTGCTATGAGATATGCATTCAAACTGACTTTTCAGTTATTTCAATATCCTCCTTTCAACTTTGTCTGTTCTCTTTGTTTTATTCATTGGTAACGTTTGAGAAGGAATGCTCTTTTAATCAAGCCAATCATCTCAGTCTCTTGGGTACAGTACCCTTGTACTTGCTGAGCTACATTCGAACTCGTGCACTTGCGAGGTGTTCTCTAATTGAAACATCAGTAGGTCCACGTAGATCGAAGGTCATGACCTTCACTTCCTCACAAGGAGAGTGGTGGTCAGAGATACAATAGTCTTTAACATAACTTAAAGAAAATAACGTAATTACAGAGTATAGCCGAAGTACATCGAAATCAGTTCTAGGATAAAGATCAGATTTCTACACATTATAAACAAAATATAAGGAAAACGGGTATTACCCTGATCATCCAAAATAGTAGTTAATGGTATTTACAATTTGTTCCAAAAATAATAGTATTCACATACATAATCACCAAAGAGTTTACTGGGTGCAGTAAAACTCGTCTTCTTCCAGGAACTGCTCCTCTTCGGTCTTGACTTCCTCGATGTTCTCTTCTTCTTTTACTTGGGCTACCTCACCTGAAAGTATGTTGCTCTAAGGCGTAAGCTAACTAGCTAGTGAGAATTGGATCCAATAATATATAAGGTCATCAAGAATCCCCTCGTACAAATACGATGAATCTAGTCATACAACTACATGGAGAAATATGAGTGTTTAAATGCATACTCTAGTAGGATGTCAGAAATCTGTTCCCTTCCGGTATAGTCCTTCATTTTCAGTCATAGATTCTCTTTTCAATGGCACCGAAGAGCATATAGAAAATCTGATGACATCCCCCCTTCCGGTCCAATACATTTTTTTTTTCATACATTGACCCCGAAGAGCTACAGCAATCAAGGACCCCCGTAGGCTACAAGATTCTGGCCCCCCTTTGGTCCTAACGGGAGCCGCAGAAACCTGCATCATCAACCCGCGGGAAACACGATTTCCTGACCATACTACAGAGGCACTCGTCTCTGAATCAATCCGTGGGTCACCGCCCATTCGCTAGGATTGAGTTTATTGGGTTAGCTACTCTCTCAACTCTACCTGCCGGTCTCCTCACTAGATGTGGAATCACATCTCACTCTCTGATGTCCTTGAGACACAACCATGTGGTCTCAGACTACTGGGATTAACTCATAGACCACTAGGGTCTTAGAGTCTCATGAGTGTAACAATCTGTGCACATTAACCTAGCACACAGGGGGTGTAAGAAGGTGCAAAGCAGGAAATAAACAAACAGACATACAAACATTCATACAATACTTATATTAAGTGTCATGTGTTCACAGAAAATCCCACTCAATATTATTGTTCTCAATTCATCATATCATATGTCTTTTACTCATTCGTCTCTATTCTTCACCACATACGTCATTCATTCCATATCATTCCAATACATTCACAATCAACCATAATCCAACATATATGTTATCATAATTCAACAGTAACATTCAATTAGTGTGGTGTGCCAATCATTAATGGTTGGCAATGTTAGACTTGAAGTCTCCTTCAGCAGCTCCTCTGCATGCCATGGAAGTTACAGGTTTTCGCCGGTTTTACTAGTACAAATCAACAGGTGCAAGTATACATGATAAGAGTATAATCTTTGTACACTATGTGTAAACTAGCTATACAATGAAGTCTAGGTCCTGAAGTACACTTTTGTGCTTCGGTGACCTTTTCGGCGCACTGGACAACGATTTTTGGCTGGCTCTTCGGCGAACCCACCTGTAGTTCGGCGTACATTACAGAAAGTGCTTTTTATTTCGGCGGAATGCTCGACGCACCGAGTAGTGCGCTGAAGAGAGGTTCGATGGCCTCTCGTCGGACTGGTCTGTGTTTTGGCGCACTTTACAGAAAGTGGCATTTTGCTTCGGCAGCCTCTTCGGCCTATCGAAGATGAGTCCGGCGTACTATTCTTGGTCGGCGACGTATTCGGTGCATCGAAGGTGTGCCTACGGCCCAGAAAAGTGTTCGGCGAGCCGACTCATGCGCAGAAGGGTCCGAACAGAGCAAAATCTGGGGATTTCCAAGGGATTTCTAACCTAGGTCACTTAACATGGCAAATCACTTCATATAGTTTGATATCAATTCAAAAACACAACAAAAGTCTCAATCACACAAAATCATTATCAACATTCAAAGCTTAAATTAATACATATATATTACACGTATCATCGATCGAGTAGAAACTCGAGATGCCTAATTAAATAATGGAATCCATACTCACTTGTTATCTTGAGCAAATCCAGTCTTCTTTCTTCTTCCTCTCCTCTTCTTCTCTTCTCTCCCTTTCTTTCTTTCTCTAAACAAAGAAACTTGTATGAGAAGCTTCTCATGCAAGCTTCCCAAGCAAGACTCCTCTCTCTCTTTCCTAGTCCATGTGTCACCACTTCATTG
>JAUPMG010048646.1:0-13981 GCA_031762675.1 Pachysandra terminalis | reverse complement strand
GTTAAGACTTTACACTTATATTCCTAATGGATTTTGAAGTTTTTTAAGTTTTCATGTTCCTGCGCGTGTAGCGGTCGGTTGTCATGTTAATATATATTATATGTGTGGATGTATCATATCAAAAACATGTTAATTTATCATATATTTACCTTATCTTTGAATAAAAGTGGGTCATGTTTTATGTATCCTTCATTTTCCTTGCGTATCCACCGTATCTACGACTTTTACAGCGTATCCATTTTTGAGCTGACCGATACGCTACCTCGATACGATATTTTGAACCATGGGGGGAAGTGAGGAGGTGGTCTCCGCTATCTTGGGTGATAGCGGAGGGACTAGTGCTTTGCCAGGATCCTTGGATGTTGTAGTTGATGGTTTAGAGGCTAATAGAGTGTCGAATGGGTTAGGGGAGAGAGAGGAGGGAGAGGTGGGGAGGATGGTTGACTCCGCTTCTAATGTTTTGGACTAGATCCGAGATGGTAAAGGCAAAGTTGTCTCGGTTCAAGAGGCTATCAGCATCTTTAGGTCTAGGTTTGAGGGCACAGAGGAAGTCGCTTGATGAAGATTATTAGCTGGAACATAAGAGGTTTAGGTAAGGCAGCAAAGAAAAGGGCAGCTAAGGAGTTGTGCTTAAAGACTAGACCAGACATCCTTGCGTTTGAAACAAAAAAAGAAGTGATTGATCGAGGTATGGTTAGACGGTTGTGGGGTGACAGAGACCGCATGTGGGTGTTCTTTCCTTCGGTGGGGACGGCTGAAGGTCTTCCAGTATTGTGGGATTTGGATTCGTTGGTCGGAGGGAAGTGTCTAGGGGTTGCTTTAGTATATCTGTTTAATTTAAAAGTGAGGTTGATGGTTTTGAGTGGGTCCTTACTGCGGTGTATGGTCCCAATAGAGTTAGAGAGGGGGCGGTCTTTTGGGAGGAAGTTAGGAATCTTAAAGAAACCTTTGATGGGGAGTGGTGTTTGATTGGGGATTTTAATGTTTCTCGATTTGTCAGTGAAAAGAGTGGAGGTATGGCGAGAGTTGCTAGGAGCATGAGGAAGTTCTCTTCTATCATTAGGGATTGTGATTTGGTCGACTATCCTCTGAATGAAGGGACTTTTCCTTGGTCCAATGGGAAAAGCTCTCTAGTTGGTTGTTGACTGGATAGACTTATCGCTTCTTTAGGCTGGGATAAGCATTTTCCTTTCACCAATTAGTGCCTTTCGGCAAGAACCACATCAAATCATTGGCCGATACAGATTAACACTGACATGAGACATAAAGATCCGACCCCTTTCGTTTTGAGAACATGTGGTTATCCCATCCTGATTTTAAGAACTTGATCAAAGGCCGGTGGGATGATAGTATTGGGGAGAACACTGGATGGGCTGGTTTTAAGTTTATGAGAGGCCTTAGAGGATTTAGAGGTAGGATCAAGATCTGGAATAAGGAGGTGTTTGGTGTCTTGGGGGATAGGAAGAATAAGTTGATGGGGAGATTAGTGGAGATTGATAGTGGGGAAGGAGTGAGACCTTTAAGTAGGGAAGAGGTGGACGATAGAGAGAAGATAAAGCTTGAGTTAGAGGAAGTGCTGAATCTAGAGGAGATTAGTTGGAGGCAGAAATCCCGTGTGACTTAGTTAAAGGAGGGTTATGGAAATACTAGTTTTTTTCACAAAATGGCCAATGGGAGAAGAAGAAACAATGAGATCGTATCTCTGAGAGTGGGTGATGTTAGAGTGGAGTGAGGAGAAGATTACGTCTTCACTTTCTGAATTCTATTCCTGGTTGTATAAGTCGGAGAAAATATTTGATTTTGTTTTAAAGAGTAGGAGGGTGGGCTATTTGGAGGAAGAAAATAGTCAGTGGTTGGAAAGGAGTGTTGATGAGGAGGAGATTAAGGTAGCAATGTGTGAGTTGGCGGGTGACAAGGCCCCAGGCCCAGATGGTTTCATGATTGGCGTTTTCAGAATAATTGGGAGGTGATCAAGGACGATCTCATGATGGTATTCTCTGATTTTTTTGATAATGGAATTATCCATAGAGCTACTACATTTTGGGTTCTTATCCCTAAGAAACCTGGGCGAGGGATATTAAGGATTTTAGGCCTATTAGTCTGAGCACTAGCCTATACAAAATTATTGCCAAGGTTCTATTGATTAGGATGAGAGTGGTGATTCCCCAGCTGGTGTTTATTAAGGGGAGGCAAATTACTAATAGTATTTTTGTCGCGACGGAGTGTGTGTAGGAGAGGTATTGGGTGGGGAATCTGGGTCGGGTCATTAAGTTGGATTTGGAAAAAGCTTATGATCGAGTTGCGTGGGATACCTTGATCAAATTTTGGAGTAGAAAGGTTTTGGGGTGAGATGGAGGAAATGGATTATGGGATGTCTGAATAACGTTTGCTTTTCTTTCTTGATAAATGGGTCGTCTCATGGTTTTATTTCTGCTTCTAAGGGCATCGGGCAAGGTGACCCTCTTTCTCCTTTTCTGTTTACGCTAGTTGGGGACGTTTTGAGTTGGTTTATGGGTATAGCGGAGTAGAGGGGACTCGTTAGAGGGTTCTAGGTTGGGAGGGAGGAGGTTGAGGTTTCTCATCTACAGTAACTGCAAGAGGAAGGATCATTTGGTTACGTGGGTAGAGGTGTGTAAGACGAAGGAATCAGGTGGTCTGGATTTGGGTAACACAGTGGATCAGAATTCGGCATTGCTAGCTAAGTGGCTTTGGAGGTTCAATGATGAGCGGGATAATCTGTGGTACAAGATGATCGTAAGTATGGTATCCATGTGAATGGGAGGGACCTGAATCTGAATGCTAAAGCAATGTCGGCCAAGTCCTTGGAAAGCGATTTTGGCCTTAGCTCTGTTGTATCTTTCTATGATCAGGTTCATGGTGGGGGTGTGAGTCTATATTACTCTTTAGGCACGATCTGTGGTTTGGGGAGACTCCTTTCTATATTCGTTTTCCTAAAGACTTTCGGCTGGTTCAGTGTCGGTCCTCTTTGGCGAGTGAGGTCCTCTCTTGGTCCGATTCTAGCCTTGTGTGGAACCTTTGTGCAGAGCTATCAGGGGAGCTAACCTCTCTTTTTGAGTCAATTGGGGATTATTTGCGTCTCAGGAGTGGCCGGATAGGAGGATCTGGTCCCCGGATTTGAGAGGTGTGTTTTCGTGTCAGTCCTTTTTTTCTCAATCCAGAGCATATAGACTTGGGTCTCCTATCTCCTTTTTTGTTCAGGCTATGTGGTATGTCCGTGCACCACCTAGACTTAGGGATTTTGTTTGGTCTGCATTATAATATCGAATTAACACGACGGATATGATCCAGAGGAGTAGGTATATGACTCTCTCTCAGCAGATGTGTTTTTTATGCAGGAAGGCAGAGGAGACACCCGATCATCTATTTCTTCATTGCGCTATGGCCACTGAGATATGGAGCTTCTTCTTGTACAGTATTGGGTATGTGTGGGTCATGCCGACGGGAATTTGCCATCTGTCATGCCAGTGAAGATTTCCGGGATTGACTCAAAAAGGACGTATGCTGTTTCGTCTGGTGTTTCAGGCTATCCTTAAGCATATTTGGAGGGGGCATAATCTGAGGATTTTCCAGGACTCTTCGTCCCCAGCATCATGCGTGATTGAGAGCAAGGTTTCAAATTTCGATTTTGCCAGACATTTCGCCAAGGGGTGTTTGGCGAAATTTCGCCTAAATTTCACCAGATTTCGCCCATATTTCGCTGAAATATCGACGAAATGGGGAATATCACCATTTCGCCAACCCATAAAATGGCGACATTTCGCCGGCATACCGGGGAAATTTAAAACCATGATTGAGAGTATATTGGTGTCAGTTGCTTCATGGGCTTCTGTGAGGAGTCAGTTTTTTGGTGTCACTGCGGTAGATATTCGAAGAGAGTAGTCTAGGATTTCTGTGTGACTTGCTCCTCATCGTTGCTTCCTGCATGGCGGCCCCCAGAAGTCGGGTGGGTAAAATTGAACTTCGTCGGTTGTTCTTCGGATTCTACTGGGCCCTCTAGGGTTGGTGGTGCATTCAGAGATGATGATGAGGTCCTTCTATTTGCTTTCTCTGGTCCGGGTGGTGGTGGTGACTTGGTGAGGGCGGCCTTGGTAACTTTGGTGACGGGCTTGTGCTCGCGAGGGCACAGGGATTTCAGGACTTGATTGTAGAGAGCTCATCCTCCTCTATTATTGACTGGATTGTGAGAAGGGAGCAGTATGCTTGGAGATTTATTCATCTTATTCGGTTGGCTTGGTCGCTGAGTAGGAATTGGAATCTCTCGTTCCATCTTGTGTCTAAAGGGGCCAACTCGGCGGCTAACACTCTAGCTAAGTGAGGAGTAGGGAGGAGTGTTATGTTTGAGGGCGTTCCACTCGTGGAGATGCTGCTGGAGGAGGATTGATCTATAGTGTTGGTGCTTGGGTGGGGTACTGTTGTTGGGTTATGGCCTTTGGGGGGAGAGGTTCTTTGTACCTTTTCTTTCTCTGTCCAGGGCTTGTGATTAGCCTATCTAGCCCTGGTGTTTTGCTTGTATATTCCTTTCTCTTTATTTTTATATAATTCATCAATAATCAAAAATAAAAAAACATTCAATGTGGAAGATCTTGTGCCTTTTCAAGACACTGCAACACCACCTCTGAACCCTTTTCACCCCACTTTCCCACAGCCAATACCTCCTTCACCCATCTTACCAAAGAGGAAAGAAGAGATTGAAAATTTCTTAGATCACCAAGTGGTTTCTACCCGACATGGTGACTATCAGAAGTATCTCGTCAAGTAGAAGTATTGTCCTACAGTACTTGGATCACAGAGACCAAGTTTCAATGTCTAGATCCTGATTTGCTTGATCATTTTCACCAGCTTATCTCGCCATAGTCAAGTTCTTCCCACCCAGGGAGAGTTAATGGGTACATTACCACTTAAGCTGATTTTAGAGTGTACCAGAGGCGTAGGAGGAGAAACTTTCAACCTTCTTTATGGCTGAATTATGTGGAACATCGAGATGAAGACCCCATGAGCACACACATCTAGTAGACTCCACATTGGAGAGGTGCTATTTGAAGCTGGCTGGTTTTGTTATTTTAGTCTTTCTTTTAGTTTATAGTCCTTTTTACTTTGTTTATCTATTGCTTAGTCCTTTAGAGCTGTTTTTAAGGGCATTTTGGTTATTTTCTGATATTAGTAGAGGTTAGAATAGGGATTTACAATGACTCACTTAAGTAGAGGGCATTTAGGTAATTTTATATTAATGTTTCACTAGGATTGTGAGTGTTTTTCATATTGGAAGTGGTTGCCGTTGTTTTTCAAAAAAAAAAAAAAAAAATAGATGGTACGTTTGAATGAAAACAAGCTATTTTTTTCTGAAGCTTGGAAACCCTGGTTCCTGTGATTGGATTGGGTAAAGCCTCTAGTAGAGTGATTCCTAGGCCATTTTCTTTGTTCTCTACTCTTTGGTAAGTTTATTTTGGTTGGTTTTCTGTTCTGACAGCCATTCTCGCCTCGTGTGGAAGAAAAGTCAGATCTAAGGTTAGTTACTGTTATTTGTTTAATCCTATCTGTCTCTCTTCTTATTTCTATTGTTTTCCCATCTGTTCTAATAGCCTATTGCAGTAGTCCTTTTATCTAGGGTTTTATTCCACTTCTAAACTATTTTTGTTGTTGCTAAAATTTTCCAGCACAGTTAAAACCCTAGTAAACTAAATAAAATACTGATTTGATAATGTTTTTATAACCTAAATTTTATCTGCAGTCCTAAAATAGGTATTTGACCTCCTAATTTATTATTGGGTGAACCCTATGCTAACTAGGAAGTCCTTACTTCCTTTAGGTCCACTGTGTTAGAAATTGAATGACATTTGCACTACTTGATTGTGGGTTTTTCTTAGGGATCGTCTTTTAATGTTGATTATAACATTTCAGCAACTTATTGTGTGAATGGCTTACGGTTTGATTTGAATTATTTATCATTATTCTGAAATATGATCTCTAATTACCACAATACGTGATTTTCAAGCATGCTGCATCAGAAGAAAGAAGAGATAAGAGAACACAGCAGAACAGAGAGAAAGAGAGTTCAGGCAGCTACTGCTGCTGGAAAAGATAGTCAAATATTTGCCAGAAAGGAAGAAACTCGGACTGGTGGGATTGTATAGGTGGGTACAGATGTTGGGAGGAGGGTCTGAGGTAGGGCTTGACCTACCTGAATTCAGAGAGAATTCCAAGTCCAGTTCTCTCTTAGTCACCAAACCTGTGAACTTTACCCAATTCCTTGTATCAAACATGCCTTGTATTTCTTACCCGAAAAAATGCAATAAGACGAGAATTTGCCAGGTCATTCTAAAGATAACAAAAGGTACAAGTAGCATTCCCTAATGAGCATCAGAAAGCACATATGTAAAGATACATATCCAAGAAAAATAAATTACCAAGGTTGACCTTAGCCGGAAACCAACGCGCATAACGTTCTGGAAATACTGCGCTTCACATAGCACCCCCAATGCCTGGACAAAGTTGAATTCTCAAGTCAATAGGAGAAATTGTTGATCATTAAGACAAAATATTTTCAAGCTGTAGTTGATCATTAAGACAAAGCTGTTGTTGATCATTAAGACAAAGCTGTAAGTTAAATTACCAAGCTTTAAGTGATATACATAAGCAGACAGTTATTGATCATTAAGACAAAGCTGTCATTCTATAATAATTAACTATGACTGATGAAATACAACCAATTCGCATCCAGACATGACATGCACAACGAGTGTCCCAAAACCAATGTTTTGAACTTAATTAATGGAACAGAGTTCTCCTTGTATTTAATGGCTCTGTGTAATCTGGTATATTTTTCACATTCCTTATAGTCTAAGAACACCATTTGTCGGGGTGATCTTTGAGATTTTGCTGTGAAAGATCATTGCCCACATCTTGTAGAGGGAATTTCTGAAGAGCCATCCCCGAATATTTAAATGCCTTGGAAAAGAGCCTAAATGTCTGCACCATTATAGAACCTATCCTAAAAATCAATCTTCACCACTAGTACATGTGGGAAGATACACAGAGATCATCCAAAATGTGTCCACTTCACAGTGCTACTGATTCAGAGTCCATGAATGTTTCACGGAAGTACAAATTGAACTATATTATCTCCGAAGCATATATGCTGTATATAGACCTATACAGTTTCTAGCATCTTTGGGGATGTGAACTCGTTGATAGATGTGGCAATAATTTGAAAAATAAGATCCTGTATATCACGAATTTGAAAATATTTAGTAACTGTCATAAAACTCATTTTTTAAATGAGCACGTGCACAATAACATTAGTTACACATATATGAGTTGGCCACAGTAGCTCTTTAATGAAAGTGTCATTAACAAGCAAAGCTACTGTTGAAGCATTCAAGTTCCAAGTTAACTATGCTTACCCAGGAAAAGACCAAGAAAGCTTGGGGAATCAGGACATTGATTATGCCTAGCAAAGTAACCCAGTGACTTAACAGGCCAAAAGTGTAGGAGCTTGCAAGTCACAAATCTACTCTCCATTTTCAAATTATGCTTTTCTTGCATGAAAGATGGTCACTACAATCTCAATCCCATTAATTAAGTTTATTCAACAGTAAACATAATAACAATGACAATAAAAATAAGAATAACAATAAATTAATGATAACAATAACAAAAAAGGCAACGATATTACAGCGTCGCCATGGTCTCCAGAGCAAGCTCTTTAGAAACTCAGAGTTTAAAACATATTCTTGTACTCTTTGGAACAGTTGAAAGTAATAGATACCAAATACAACGTATAAATAAAACTGTCACAAATAATTTTAAACTATCTTTTAGTGTGCCTCGTTTTAGAAGTTCAACTTAAGTTCAATTCCTTATTAATTTAATTTAGAAACTGGAAGATAAGAAAACACCAAAAAGAAAACCAGAAAATGAAATACAAATTCCAAATAGATATGGCTCTATAATTCCTCATCACAAAAGTGGCAGGATATTAGTTCCTAAAATGCAATAAACATTTTTCTCGTGTATTAAGGATAGCTGCAATACCATCCAAGGCAGATAACATTAAATGTGGAAAGTTATATAGTAAATAAAGCGAGCATGTAACAGAAAAGAAAGAAAAAGAACAGTAGGATTAGAGTCATACCACTCCAGCAAAAATTGAGAATGCATAGATGTAACCTATCCAAACTGGATCCCCTCGTTGCATAGACTGTTCAAGATAATAACAAGGTAATTAGTTACTACAATTGTCAATATACATACTGTGAACCAGAAAAAATAGGTCCACTAGGTAATTTATGTGAAATAGTTAAGAAAGAAGAACCAGTAGGAAGACAAATTTTAAAGTGAATGAAACATTCAATTGGTCATTGTAAAGAGAATTTGTAGATGAAAACACAAGCCCCAGGAGCAATATGTATATGAAACCTAAACATCTGGGAAACCCACCCCCCACCCTGTCATCGCATCCACCCGCCTACCCACCCACCCCCACCCACACACCCACCCATAGATGAAAACAGAAGCCCCAAGAGCAGACTAAAAGCGCACATAATTACAAGACCTAACAGAAAATATCACAAACTTACAGAAGTTAGGGTACAAATCTGAAATAGAACACCATGGACTTTCCAATTTGATTTTAGCCTCATGGTTAATGTCCCATCCATTCTCATGCACACCATACTTGCTAGCTATAATGGACCTCCAGAATGCCTCTTTTTCACCACTGAATCTCCAGAGCCACTTTTCCAAAAGAGCACGGTTCCGAATTTGAAGGTTCCCCAGATTCAGTTCCCCCCTGTCCCTACCATTGCATACCTCCGCCCATATTACAAGGCGAACTTTTTTCTTCTCACCCCCTTCCACAGGAAATTCCTCTACAATTTCTTAATCCTATTGCTAACCGAGACTGGCATCTTGAAAAGAGGCATATGATACGTGGGGATATTCCCCAGAAACGACTGAATGAAGGTAATACACCCACAACGGAAAGATAATTTCTCTTCCACGAAGCCAGTATTTTTTCCATCTTATCTACCACTGGATTCCAGAATTGTGATCCTTTTTGATTCCTGTTCATAGAAATCCCCAAATAATTCAAAGGTCACTCACCCTGACTACAACCCATAAAACTGGCACTCTTGACTAAAACTCTCCTCCACATTAATACCTATTAAATTGCTCTTCTCCAAATTTACTTTGAGACCATGCAACATTTGAAAACATCTGAGGACTCACTTAGACCAGAATAAATTATATTTAGAAACCTCAAAGAAGATCATTGTATCATCAACGAATTGAAAGTGAGAGCTTGAATCATTGGATCTTTCCTAATTGACCAACCCTAGAAAAGAGGCAGCTCATAACATCACTGATAAGGGTAAAAAGGAAAGGCGATAGTGGGTCTCTCTGCCTTAACCCCCTAGAAGAGGGAACAAGACCAGAAATCCCCCCAATGAGACAAAACAAAAATTGCACTTTGCTAACACATCCTCTCACCCACCTACAGCATTTATCTGAGAAACCTTTCCATCTAAGAACCGACTCTAAAAACCCCCATTACACTTTATCATATGCTTTTTCCAAATCCACCTTGAGAACCAACCCAAATTCCTTTAACATGCTTTTCTCTTCAATACATTCATTTGCTACTAGAATACTATCCATGATTTGCCTTCCTTGAATAAACGCACTTTGATTCTTAGACACTACTTGTCCTGTCATTAATTTCAATCTGTTAGCTAAAACTTTAGCTATGATCTTATAGACACTGGCAACCAAACTAGTAGGCCTAAAGTCTTTGATTTTCAGTGCATCTTTAATCTTTGGGATGAGAACTAAGAAAGTTGCATTAGTTGCTTGATTGATGATTCCACTCAAATGAAATTCCTTGAACACTTTCATCAAATCCTCTTTGATTACGTCCCAACAACCTTGGTAAAAATCCATATTAGAACCATCCAAGTCGGGGACTCTATTCCTATCCATTTTCCATACTGCTTTTTTCACTTCCTCTTCTCCAAATTCTTTATCCATCTCTTCCACAGAGCTAACATCCAATCTAGGACCTTCCAATTTGCAAGCATCAAAGTTGAAATTCTGATCTGAATGGTAAAGATTATAAAAGCATTCCTCAATCTCCTTTTCAATTTCCTAATGATCTTTTATGACTGTTCCATCCCTTTCCAACATCACAATGCTGTTTTTTTTCTTTCTAAAGTTGGCCATCTTATGAAAAACCTTTGTATTCCCACCCCCATCCTTATGCCATAACATCTTTGATTTTTGTCTCCAACTCACCTCTTACTTCTTCAATATTTCCTCTATTTCCTTCTTCCAATTCCTCGTAGCCTTCCTTTCATCCCCATCAAGCACTCAAACCTCTTCAATTCCATCTAAAATCTGAATTTCACTCATGGCCTTTTTTTCCTCTCCAGAATGCACCCAAACACCTCCTTATTCCATACTTTTAACTTTTCCTTCAACCCTTTTAAGAATCTCGCAAATTTAAATCCATCCCAACCACTCACCCTCTCTTTCTCTTCCCACTAAGATTGCACTTGATTCTTAAATTTGGGTGGAGAAGCCACATATTTTCAAACCTAAAAGGAGAATGGCCAACTTTGTCCACCAACTCCATATTGATCAAGATAGGAAAGTGATCAGAAGTAGGTCTACCCAGAACATTTTGGGTATCATGGGGAAAATGTTCATCCCACGAAACTGATGCCAACAACCTTTTGCTCTAGTAATAAAAAGTACAGGGATACAGGATCAGGGAAAATCTCCCCACCAACTCCGAGCCCAAAAATACAAGCCAATGTTTTCACCTTCTAAACAATCAGCTAACCTTTTGTTCTAATTAATAAAAAGTACAGGGATACAAGATCACCTTGTCTCAACCCCTTAAGCTCAAGAGAAAATCTTCTAAAACAACAGTGGTAGAGATAGAGTGAAGTGATGCATGCTCTAGTCCAGCATCTTCACCCTTGGCCAAAACCTATTCTTCTAAACAAGTAATCATTAAAGTCCAGTTGACATGATTATATCCCTTCCCTAAAATTTTCACAAGATCAAATACTAATTTTTCTCATGCCAAGTGTTAGATGGTATGGATTCACAACTTACTTCAACATCTTGAATTTTGTTTTGAATCTATGATCTCCATGCTGAAAACTAGAGAAAGATGAAGCGCGAAAAATCAACGCATCAAGTACATTGAAGAGGATTTCTACTGCATCAAGACAGCAATCTGAGGGTACCATATGGATAAAATCACCACCAATGTCCTCATACAACTACCAGGAATCTATACTAAAGCCACAAGATTATGAGAATGCAGACAACTTTCTCATAGATGGTGCTTCATCAAGTCATTTGAGAAGAAAGAGTAAACATTTACATACATAAACACCACAGTGTGGTGCTCCATTAAGTCATTCCACCATGCTGCTTCATAAAATATTCCCATGTATCATTATCTTTGTTTTCTATCAGCTATATGTTATCTTATTTGCCTAAATCCATGTGGATGACTAAGGCCTTGAAATGTTTCATAAACATAATACAATGACCATGCTCAACGAAGTATTAGACAAGCAAAATTTAACTCATGAAGGGAAAGGGAAAAAAATCTGATTCGAACAGTACGTTTCAGCTACTTCTAGCTGGTATCAAGCATATAAATATGCATCCACACACATAGATAGATAGATAGATAGATAGATAGATAGATAGATAGATGATACTATACAAATACAAAATAGGAGGTCCTCTATAAGTATAACCAATCCTTACATAAAGAAAAAAGAAAATGGAAGACTATCTATATACAAATATTAAATAAGAGATCTGCAACCAATCCTTATCCTTACATAAAGAAAAGAGAAAGTCCAACAAAGAAAAATTGGATTGTATCAATGCATTTGCAAGAAAACAACTAACCTGTAAGAGAAGGCTTAATACAACTGGCCCCACAAACTGAGAAATATCATTACCAATCTACAAGTATATTGAAGGAAGAAGTTATTAGGTCATAAAATTACCATATCGAGAAGTGAACACAATTTGCATGCTGCGCATAACTAGAAAACTATTTTGTTAAAGATTATTTCCCGATATAAACAAAATAGGTGACATCCAACAAAAAATTAAGTACTACTGTACTAGATATTTGGGCCACCAACTCTTCCTGCTACAACCTTTGCAATCACAATAAAAGCAAACTGTAAAAAACAAGTTATACAAAAGACAAACATACAGGAAAGAAAAAAAAAAAAGAAGGTTTTGAAAAAGAAATAACAAGCAAATTATAGATCAAAGGTCTTTTCTGTGTCGTCTAGATGTCAACAATGAATTCTTGTATAAACATTCAGTCTTATTCTCTTTATTTTTGTTTCACTAGTAACAACATGAACAGATGTAGAATCATCAAATGCATGTGTATGTAATCAGAATCATCAAATGCATGCATATGTCATCAAATTCAGATGAAACTCGAGATTATCATATTTAAGTTATTGGGAAAAGACTGAAAGAAACTTTCAACAGAATTTCAAATGTTTCACAATTCTGTGTCATTAGGACTTGGAGTGCGTCAAGTCATGCCATCAGTCTCTAACAAATTTAAGAGGAACCCCACTGCCAGCTCTGTCTTCAATGGGGAGACTCTGCTACATTCAACAGCTTAAATAAATCAGACCAGATGTCAAGCCAGCGAAAGGGTCAGATCAAGTATGCCCAGTTTGACCACCTATTTTTTGGCCACGCTCAAATCGCGTGGTGTCAACTAATGAATGTTATATTTCATATCAAAAATTACACATGCATAGATACATTACCATCATAATATCCTATACCAGAAATGCATTAAATACATCATCCAGAAGGAAAAAAGCATTACCTTGAAGAAGCCGCCCCACCAAAACCTACAAAATAAAACAAGGAGAAACTAGATAAGATTGATGCACACATGGCTATAAAACAGAAAAATGGGTACACAGAAATTATGTATTCAAGAAGCTTTGTCTATCTGATTGTCCCAGATAATAGCAAAAAGAATCACAGACATGTTAAAAATGTAAATATCATTTCATACCTTCCTCCAAGGCTACGATTTAATGCTCTCAACAGCCAAGGTTTAGGCCTTTGAGATTCTTCAAGCCAACATCTCTGGAACCTTAAAAAGATAGACAGCATTGTAGATTCAAT
This sequence comes from Pachysandra terminalis, assembly GCA_031762675.1. Lineage (NCBI taxonomy): Eukaryota > Viridiplantae > Streptophyta > Magnoliopsida > Buxales > Buxaceae > Pachysandra > Pachysandra terminalis. The sequence goes on along the minus strand of JAUPMG010048646.1, from coordinate 760 downwards.
AACACACTTGATATAACTAACTTCATGCAGAAGCTATTGTGAAGGAAAACAAAGCACGCACTTGTTATTAAGTGTCTCAGTATGATCCCATGTATCTAATTTCCATACATCCTTCTCAGTGATGGGCCTTTCGTAGCCCTGTTGCATGAGGGGAGTCATCCATCCAAAAATTATCTCTACCAAAGGAACATCAAAACATCAGTTAAAACAAAGAAGCATGATGATAGGGTGTATATATATGATAGAGACACACATAAACATGCACACACACATATGAAAGCTGCTTGATAATGTGTATATGTAGACATATACAAACACTCCGGAAGACAGGATGCATTTGCCTCATGAACAAATGGTACACCAGCAAGGGCAAACAGGTCCAATGTAGAACATACCAAACAAAGGGCTGCTTAATGGGATGATGATAACCAATTCATCCATACAATTTTTCTTGAATGAAAAAGATAAGTATGCCAGTGGACTAAGGTGCTAGAGAACAGATAGTCATGATAATCCAAGTGAAACCATTAGGTGCAGAATCCTTTGTGAGGAATCAATTGGCAGAACATAACATTCAAAATGAGACTGACATGTGCTCTTTGTCACTGGAAGTCCTTCCTTGGGTACTTCAGATTTCTCCTTTTGAAGAACAATCATGGATATATTTCTTCTTGCGATATAGTTATAAGCTTTTGAATGCTCAACATCTAGAACATTAACATGGATTTGTTACCAACACATATCCTCAATCCAGACTAAA
>JAUPMG010048635.1:0-13981 GCA_031762675.1 Pachysandra terminalis | reverse complement strand
CGTCACTATTCATTGACCCCTTTGTTAACCTTCCTAAATCACTTAATTTTACCTCTTTACCCTTCCTAACTTCCCATGTGCATACCCCAACTAAAAGGAACTTCTCCACTAAGACTCTTCCCTAAAATATACTAATTTACCCTTGTTTCCCTACATGATTCTCACACCCAATTCAAATCCCAACCCAACTCAATTTTGTTTAATTCTTCTATAACCTCTATATTTCCACTTAGTTGTTCTTGTTACCCGAATTTCCTTTTAATTACATATTAAACCCCACTCAATACAATAACTATCAAATGTGTAACATTGGTTTACACATCCAAATTTTCACTTTACAAATTTTATATTATAAAGTGTAATGACCTAGAAAATTTTGAATTTCTGTTGAGGGTAGTTGAGTAAAATCCCCTGATTTGTTAAAATCATAATAGTGTGTTGGCTTAAACTATGACCATGTACTGGTGGGCTGTTAGAATCCCATATTCTGTTGGACTTTTGAGACACACACATACCCAATGGATAGTTAGACACTAGCTTTGGACCAGCCCTTGTAGCCTTTTTGTTGGGCAGCCCAAACCTGAGCCAATAAGACACTAAACCCTAAGAGCATAGTATAAATACTCTCTTTGTGTGCTGAACATTAAATGTTGCTGGAATTTGAGGAAAAACAAGGGAAACCCTAAAGCTGGAGTAATGGAGGAAAATGGTAGTTGGTGGAGCAGTTTCACCATCAATTCTAGGTGAATTTTTCCCCAATACCTGCGTATTTAAACTCAAACATTCTTCTAGTTAAATGTGCATTCCCTCCATTCAAGACAATGTGAATAATGCCATGTATAAGAATAACTCAGGTTGTTAGTGTGTTGAATGTCTGATCATACATGTTGTATTTCATGAATTAAGGTTCTTTCCCAGAGAAAATTTACTTTGTGATTATTCTATATGAGTTGTGAATTATATGATTTTTTTAAGAGTTAAATCATCATGTAGTGAATGTGGTTGTTTGGTACGTTTAAATGCTTAGAAATAGTTCCTTATTATTGTGTTGGTCTTCCCTTGAAACCTTGAGGAAAACCCCTTCAGACCCCATGGATTTCCGGAGCCAAAAACATAACCTAAAAACCCAGAATCGTGCTCATCGGTGAGTAGTCGATCCACCGACGCACTTACTGACAGGGACAAAATTTGAGTACTGCAAACCGTCGGTGAGTGGTGGTCCGCAGACGCACTCACCGACAGTGACCTCCCGTATTTTGTTTGTGACCGTCGGTAAGTGGTGGAATCTACCGACGTACTCACTGATGAGGTGGTCGGTGAGTACCAGGGAACCCTAGAGAACCCGCCTACCAAGCCCATGTATTTTGATTTGGTGACCGTCGGTGAGTGGTCGGACCCACCGACACACTCACCGATGCCCATCTATGCTTGCACTTGTGGTCCGAGGGTTCCACCGAAGGGCCTTGCCCATACTTAAGTGTATTGTGACTATAGGTGAGCGGTCGGACCCACCGACTCACTCATCGATGCCCATCGGTGCCTGCCCTTGTGGTCCGAGGGTGCCACCGAAGGGCATTGCCCTTATTTGAGTAGATTGTGTCCGTCGGTGAGTGGTCGGACTCACCGACTCACTCGCCGATACCCATCGGTGCCTGCCCTCATGGTCTGAGGGTGCCACCGAAGGGCCTTGCCCCTATTTAGGTGAATTGCACCGTCGGGGAGGGGGCGGTCCACCGACGCACTCACCAATATAATCTATTTCTGTCAGATACTTCTCCATCAGTGGATCCTCCGGACCAACCAAAGGTGAGTTTCTTTGTGTCTGAAAGGAGAAGATTGAGGGCAGGGAGTGCATTGCTCCACAGACCCAGATCATTATGAGATCATAAGTTAAAGTGAAGAACACTATGATTAAAATGCTTAGTTTAAAATGCCAAATGTTTGAACTATCATTATGGATTATTGATTTGATCTTATGTAATGGCCTATGGGCTGTGTGAAGGCATGTTAGTGACATTGCATATGATGAATGAAATATAATGGCGATCATTAAGACTTCATGTCTTGATTACATGACCGAATGGTATGGATGTACAAAGATCCATTGGTATGATGTGATGACTGGATGCCACTGCTTTTTAAATGAGTTGTTTTCCCCTTTTGCATTATCTAAAGTAGATTAATTGTAATATGGAGACCCTGATTATTGGACCCACGGTCGAGATGACCATTGGGTGTTACTCGAGATTGAGTATTGATTATGTGGATGGATACGCCTGATGGGCATGCCCGGGTGAGGACCAAAGATGTCCAATAGGCCCTGACGTAATATCGTCTTGACTAGAAATGTTTGATGTCTTGAACTGGGATGAATGTCACACAGGGAGGTTCACGAAGATGATGCCCTTGGACTATCCTGTTGAGATGGTGTGTCCCCGATAAAAATAAAAGCGGGGCATGAATTCCTGAGGGTCGCAAGTCCCTTAAAACTGTGCTGTACACACAAAATCGGCGAGGTATCCTTAGCCTGAAAGGGGCCATGACTCCATGAGTGAGACCCATGGTGTTATAGTCCGGATTTTGCGTGCATCTCTAGAGCTCATGACAGATACATTACATGCATAGCACATATGTTTGTGAATGATTATGATTGTGAATGGGAACTAGACTTCCCTATGTACGTTCATGGAGCATCCTGCATTGAGTAGCTACGTAGGTCTGAGAGGACTAATAAATATGATACCCGAACATGTGAGTTTGGATGAGAGAACTGCATTTAGTTGTAATCATGGTGAATTGATGAAATGTATTGCTGAGTAAATTGTAGATCATCATATATCTTTGAGATTGCTTTATTCCTCATTATGCTAGTAGAAATTTGAGGTAATATTTCAGATTTTCCAATACAAGTGAGTATGAGTTATTGCCTCTTCATATCCTTTACCTGAATATTTCCGCTGCATATAATTACTGGATCGTGTTTTTGGGTAAATGCCCAAGTGTTGTGGTTTTACTCGCGAGCTATGTAGCTCAGCCTTCGGGGATTTGTTTTTCAGGTTATGTTGTGCACTCTGTAGATACAAGGATGGATCGGGATAGGAAGCTCCCACACACACTTATGCATATGATTGGGCTGGGTAATGAATTTCACTTAATTTTGTTTAGTTTAGCTCTTGTTTATTTACGTGTTTACTAACTCCTGGTGAGGGGGTGAGAGTCACGTCGCCAGATTCTTTAGGTGACTCTCAGAGGAGTTTACCCTAGAATCGAGTCGTATCAAAGTGGTATCAGAGCTAAAGATAACAACTCTTAGAAACAAGTATAGGTATAACTTAGACTAAACGATAAGGCTGGTTTGGCACAAGCACTATAGAAAGATAGGTGAAGGGATGGATATGTGAAGATGAGTGTGAGAGTTGTGTGTTGGACGTGGTTTCTTGAGGTTACTTTCCGAAAGGTGCTGAAGGATAGTAAGGCCACTATCTCTAAAGACCCTAGGACTAAACCTTAAGAAATTAATGTTTGGCAAGTATACTGGGTCGGGAGGTCCGAATGGACATGACCACCAAAGGCTTGGAAGATGTTCGGTGCAAAATCTTACTACATATGTATAACCCTAACACTGACCAAGTACCTCTATGAGTATAAGGGACGATGTAGTTGCATATACATCCATACCCTAGAACTCATGAAAAGGAAGGTGTGTTAGATGACCTATAAAGTAAATTTTAAAGATAGATATATTTTACATATAATAAATCATTTCTGTAAGGGAAACCTAATTAGATTAAGTTTCCTGGAATTAATCTACTAATTATTCTGTGAAAATTTCTTGTGATGATGATGTGACTATTGTGATGATCTTGTTTGGTGGATCGTATTGCAGGCTGATGGTATGTTTCTCATGAGAATGATGAAACTGTGTTGATCTGGTAAGTGTGGATTACAGACTTGAACTAATAAGTTTTATTTCGCCTTTAGAATATTGATTGCGCTAGATTAATAATGATTAGTGTCAGTTTTTGGCCAATTCCAATTAAGAATTTGCCCTATTTTGAAATTCTTCCTTTTTTCCCTCTTATAAATTTTTCAGATTTAAAAAAAAAATTTGCCGTCGGTGGGTGTCGATGCACCGACCGACGCGATTTCGTTCGACCCTGTTTTAAAACCCATAAAACTGTTCACTTCTCTTATTTCTTCTTGAACTCGTCTGAAACCCTAAACCCTTTTCTCCTCTACAAACCCTCACTTCATTCACTCCAAATCATCTCTTGGAGATCAAAGAATTGAAGACACTCCATTTCTTCCTCGATTTCGCTCTGTGGTGTGGATTCGACCTAGACATTGGACGAGCACAGCATTCTCCCTCTTCCCTTCTCTTCTTCAAGTGATCTCTTATTTATTGGAACCTGACACCGTACGCGCCCTTCCCGGCCTCACCTTGAATCTCGTGAATGAAAAACCCCAACCCACATTCACGTTTTGTCCTTCTCTATCACATTGCATCATGGCATGGGCGAAGAAGGACTTGGTTGCATGAACATCCAAGAAAGCCAAGGCTTCATCCAATCACGCTCCACCACCGGAGGAGGAGTAAGAACCCCTGCAAGATGAGACGCCTGAACCCGTACACAGAGTCGTGCCCACCCACCGGCCACGACAACCATCGGCAGTGGAACGGGTAATTTCTCACACATTCTTTAATCGGAAATGTGTTATTGAGCAGAGAGTAGAAATAAAGCATGTCAGACCTTACGGGGTGCTAGAAAGTTTGGAGAGGGCTTATTGGACTCCCATCCTGTCTTGGGGCGAGTCAGCGTACCCAGCCGTAGCTCAGATGATGTACTCATCTATGACATCGTACGACGAGCTAGCAGCAGTGATTTTCCTTGCGATTGACGGGTGTGAATATGAGATAACAATTCCTTTGATAGCCGAGGTGATGGTTCTGACTCGAAATCCATCAGCTTCACATTTGCCGGAGTGTAGGGGCTCCCAGAGAGACGAGTTGACCATCAGACTGTGTGGCAGCTTGGTGAAGTGAAGGGATGATAATGCCCTCCCTTCTACATCCTTGAGAGACCCTTATAGGGTCCTACAAAGCATTTTTGTCAATAACATGTACCCTAAGGCTGGGAAAAAGAAAGACCTGACCTACCGCATTATTTAGATCATGAACCACTTAGACTCAGGACTGAAGCCTTATCTCCCTAGCCTGATCATGGACCAGATCCTTAGATATCTCTATAACCCAAGGAAGAAGACCCCGCTACCTTTTGCCTGTTTGATGACTGAGCTTGCCAAGAGGTGAAGAGTGAAGCTTCCCTCTCCCGGGAATTTGGTTCGGGAAGCCCCTTTTGCATAGTACAAGTTGACCAAGATGAACTTACACACTCAAGATGCCCCTGAGCACAGAGAGATGGAGAGAGGCCAGTCTAGCCGAGACGGGTCTGTACAAGAGCAACATGGGACTGTTCCAGCCGCTGCAGCTTCGGGCACATCGGGAGTACACTATGTGAGGAGGAATATGTCCGTGGAATCCCGGCTGTCTGCTTTAGAGAGGAATGCACTTGAGGTGAGATCCCTAGTACAAGATTATAGGGCAGAGAGTAGAAGTCAGTTCGAGAGGCTTATGGAGTTCCTACAGGGCATCTCTTCGTCATGTCGTCGGACGGACAATGTAGTGCAGCCGCCACCGCCTGTCCCAGTACCAGAGTTCCACCAACCGTCACCAACACCACCGGCCCCAGCACCAGAGTCACGGCAGGAGAACCCCGGGAATCAGAGAGAGTTAGAGTCTGGACTCACTGATCTCCCTGAGCATTAGATAGTGCGAGAACTTCGGCTGGCCTAATCTTGTGACTGATATTTTACTTTAGTTTACTTTGATCATAGTTATTTTCATTTTCTTCCCCTTCTTCTGGTTGTACTGTTGAGTGACACCTTGACATGTCATGTGTTGTATTTTCAGGGATCTCATGAGAAGATCCGTTGTTTTGGAACCCAGAGTACATTGGGTAACTCTATACTTGAATGTGTTGGTTGTTTATGATATCCATGCCTTGTCTTCTATCTCATGTGGAATTCCCCTTTTATCTATGTCTGAATGCAATTTTCCTCCCTGTAGTGTAAATGTTAGGAATAGGTGCCCGGACCTTTACAACTTGGCCACTAGAAGTAGGGACCCCCTAGATGATGTTCTCGCTACTTGAGACTAGACCTGACCAATTGTACCTACCTTCCTAAATTTCGGGATGAAATTCTTTTAAGGGGGATATAATGTAATGACCTAGGAAATTTTGAATTTCTGTTAAGGGTAGTACAGTAAATTCCGCTAATATGTTAAAATCATAACAGTGTGTTGGCTTAGACTATTACCGTGTACTGGTGGGTTGTTAGTCTCCCATATTCTTTTGGACTTTTGAGACACACACATACCCAATGGATAGTTAAACACTAGCTTTGGACCAGCCCTTGTAGCCTTTTTGTTGGGCAGCCCAAACCTGAGCCCATAAGAAACTAAACCCTAAGAGGGGAGTATAAATACTCTCTTTGTGTGTTGAACATTAAATGTTGCTGGAATTTGAGGAAAAACAAGGGAAACCCTAGAGTTGGAGTAATGGAGGAGAATGGTAGTTGGTGGATCAGATTTCACCATCAATGCTTGGTGACTTTTTCCCCAATACCTGAGTATTTAAACTCAAACATTCTTCTGGTTATATGTGCATTCCCTCCATTCAAGAAAATGTGAATAATGTCATGTATAAGAATAATTCAGATTGTTAGTGTGTTGAATGCCTGATCATACATGTATTTCATGAATTAAGGTTGTTTCCCAGAGAAAATATACTTTGTGATTATTCTATATGAGTTGTGAATTATATGGTTTTGATGAGTTAAATCATCATGTAGTGGATGTGGTTTTTTGGTACGTTTAAATTCTTAGAAATAGCTCCTTATTATTGTGTTGGTCTTCCCTTGAAACCTTGAGGAAATCCCTTCAGACCCCATGGATTTCCGTAGCCAAAAACATAACCTAAAAACCCAGAATTGTGCTCGTCGGTGTGTAGTCGGTCCACCGACAAGGACATAATTTGAGTACAGCAAACTGTCGGTGAGTGGCGGTCCGCCGACGCCCTCACCGACAGTGACCTCCCTTATTTTGTTGTGACCTTCGGTGAGTGGTCGGATCTACCGACGTACTCACCGAAGAAGTGGTCGGTGAGTACCGGGGGACCCCGGAGAACCTGCCGACCAAGCCCATGTATTTTGATTTGGTGACGGTCGGTGAGTAGTCGGACCCACCGACACACTCGCCGACGCCCATCGGTGCCTGCCCTTGTGGTCCGAGGGTGCCACCGAAGGGCCTTGCCCATACTTAAGTGTATTGTGATTGTCGGTGAGTGGTCGAACCCACCGAGACTCACTCGCCGATGCCCATCGGTGCCTGCCCTTGTGGTCCGAGGGTGCCACCGAAGGGCATTGCCCTTGTTTGAGTAGATTGCGTCCGTCGGTGAGTGGTCAGACCCACCGACTCACTCGCCGATACCCATCAGTGCCAGTCCTCGTGGTCTGAGGGTGCCACCGAAGGGCATTGCCCCTATTTAGGTGAATTGCATCGTCGGTGAGTGGTTAGTCCACCGACGCACTCACCGACAGAATCTATTTCTGTCAGATACTTCTCCGTCGGTGGATCCTCTAGACCCACCGAAGGTGAGTTTCTTTGTGTCTAAAAGGAGAAGATTGAGGGCAGGGAGTGCATTGCTCCACAGACCCGGATCAGTATGAGATCATAAGTTAAATTGAAGAACACTATGATTAAAATGCTTACTTTAAAATGCCAAATGTTTGAACTATCATTATGGATTATTGATTTGATCTTATGCGATGGCCTATGGGCTTTGTAAAGGCATGTTAGTGACAATGCATATGATGAATGAAATATAATGGTGATCATTAAGAGTTCATGTCTTGCTTACATGATTGAATGGTATGGATGTGCAAAGATCCATTGGTATGATGTGATGATTGGATGCCACTGCTTTTGTAATGGGTTGTTTTCCCCTTTTCCATTATCTAAAGTAAATTAATTGTAATATGGAGACCCTGATTATTGGACCCACAGTCGGGATGACTATTGGGTGTTACTCGAGATTGAGTAATGTGAATGGATTATGTGGATGGATATGCCTGATGGGCATGACCGGATGAGGACCAAAGATGTCCAATACGCCCTGACATAATATCTTCTTGATTAGAAATATTTTGTGTCTTAAACTAGGATGAATGTCACGGAGGGAGGTTCACGAAGATGATTCCCTTGGACTATCCTGTTTAGATGGTGTGTCCTAGATAAAAATAAAAGCGGGGGATGAATTCCCGAGGGTCGTAAGTCCCTTAAAACTGTGCTATCCACATAGAATCGGCAAGGTATCCTTAGCCCGAAACGGGCCATGACTCCATGAGTAAGACCCATGGTGTTACATTCCGGATCTTGCGTGCATCTCCAGAGTTCATGACAGAAACATTACATGCATATCATATATGTTTGTGAATGATTATTATTGTGAATGGGAACTAGACTTCCCTATGTATGTTCATGGAGCATCCTGCATTGAGTAGCTATGTAGGTCTGAGAGGACTGATAAATATGATACCCGAACATGTGAGTTTGGATGAGAGAACTGCATTTAGTTGTAATCATGGTGAATTGTTGAAATGTATTGCTGAGTAAATTGTAGATCATCATATATCTTTGAGATTACTTTATTCCTCATTATGCTAGTAGAAATTTGAGGTAATATTTCAGATTTTCCAATACAAGTGGGTATGAGTTGCTGCCTCTTCATATCCTTTACCTGAATATTTCCGCTACATATAATTACTGGATCGTGTTTTTGGGTAGATCCCCAAGTATTGTGGTTTTACTCGCAAGCTGTGTAGCTCAGCCTTCGGGGATCTGTTTTTTAGGTTATGTTGCGCACTCTGTAGATACAAAGATGGATTGGGATAGGAAGCTCCCACACACACTTATGCATATGATTGGGTTGGGTAATGAATTTCACTTAATTCTGTTTACTTTAGCTCTTGTCTACTTACATGTTTACCACCTCCTTGTGAGGGGGTGAGAGTCACGTAGTCAGATTCTTTAGTTGACTCTCAGAGCAGTTTACCCTAGAATCGGGTCCTGTCATAAAGTTACCCTAATTGATTATGATCAATCTTAGGCTGACTAATTCAAGTTCTTTTGCCTATTGGTGAGACAAAACAATCCATTAAAACTTGTATTTCTAGTTATGCTCGTTCAATTAACTTAATTCACCTTTAATAAATTTATATTATTAATTTTTCTGGGTTAGGTTCACTGCAGACTCAATGTTGTTGGATCGTTGCCCAAAACCTCTTGAAGTCATCTTTACATTTTGGCAGCAACAGACTACTCCAAATGGGTCAAAGTGTGGCACTCAAGGTAGTGAAGGAAACACTTTCGCCATGGCATCCCTCAGTATATCATTACTGATAACGGGACTCCTTTCAGCAATAGTGCCATGGACCAGTTCTGTGAGAAATTCGGCATGAAGCAAAAAAAAATCCTCAGTGTACAATGCTCCTGCTAATGGTCTGGCTGAAGCATTCAACAAAACTCTTTGTAATTTGTTAAAGAAGGTTGAATCAAAGTTAAAGAGAGACTGGCATGAAAGAATGGAGGAACCACTTTGGGCATATAGGACGACATATCGAACTCCAACAAAAGCAACTCCATACTCACTTGTTTATGGTGTAGAAGTTTTCCTCCCTCTCAAGCATCAAATCCCTTCACTGAGGATTTCCATATAAGGTCTTATAAATGAAGAAAATGTCTAATTGCGTCTTGAAGAATTGAAAGCACTAGATGAGAAGAGACTTGAAGTGCAACAACGTTTAGAGTTCTATCAAGCCCTTTTCTCTAGAATATTTAACAAGAAACTCCGGCTTCGGTCCTTCTAGATGGGAGATCTGGTCCTTAATATAAGAAGACCCATCATCATCACACAATGAACCGGTTGAAAGTCTATGTCAATGTGGGGTGGACCTCATGTTGTGAAGAAATTACATATCAATGGTGCATACAAACAAATCACTCAAGATGTCTTAAGGATCGGACCCATAAATGGAAAATTATTGAAGCGGTATTATGCATGAGAACAAACAATGCTCCTGAATAAGAGGTTAAACTGTCTACAACGCTCCCGGATAAGAACTTAATTTGTCTACGTACTCCTGGATAAATTTTAAACCATCAAGATGTATCAAAAATGCAATGGAACAAGAAAAAAAACCCATCAAATGTATGTCAAGAATCCCAGTTGACCCAAGAACCATCAGCCAAAGCCATAAAAAGCTTGTATCAAGTCAACCCTCATCTATTCGATGACCCTCACCTCTGTTGCACTTGTGGTAAGAGATTGCACCAAATCAGTAGGGCAATTTTCTGCTGTAGCAATAGCCTCTCCAGTCCTTCTCTTTTCCTCTACTATAAGGCCGATTTTCTTCACCAATTCAGTGCTCTCATCACAGATATGTTGTAATTCGGCCTTGAGTTCGGCTTCTCTACTCTTTGGAGTTGTCAATCTTTCTTCGATCTCAGGTGATTCCTAAATCAAGACGACCCTTTTGTGTTAGTGAACCTCTAGTATGCCGCTAATGCAAGCTACTTCTCTCTCCTTCACTTCTGGGGTCAAGGTAGTAACATTCTGTTGTCATTGAGAAAAGTACTCATCCAACTACTGTAAAATAGAATCTACCTCCAGATAAAGAGAAGAAGTATCAACATTAAAATTTCTTCGGAGAACTTTTTCTATGGATGGAAGGGAAACATCATGCCAAGTCCAAATTTTGGAAAGGCCGCCTTCTAGCACATATTCAAGCTCCGATCTGAGACATGCCCGCAATGAGTCCAAGCTATGAGACTTTTCAGAATCATTGGGCTATCATGAGGCCTCACAAGTATATCAGAAGAAGGAGACATAATAGGCATTAGTCTCCTGAAGAAATCTCTGGTATGGGAAGATTATGGTGCAAGGAGGTTCTATTGGATAGGTCGTGTGTCAGCATCTCCGTGACCCGTAAATGTGTCATCCTTGGTGCTTAAATTGCATATGGATTCAACTTCCTCTCTGTCATCCTCCTTGCCATCTTTACTATGTGAAGCTAGAATACCGCCACCAATGGTGCTAAAGTCCCCACACTCATCACAAATCGGTGTCTCAATATCATCCGCATCTAATGCATCGTCAAGAACTTGCACTGCATTGGTTTTATTACCTTGGGCAAAAGGAAAACCTGAAGGATGCTCCAAAATTGTGTCATCTAGTACAGGCGGGTTGTCACCTAGCTCACCACAGCTTGTCGCGAATTTTTTGGTCTCCAAACACCATACCTCGCAAAGAGCACGATATATGTTGGTGGGACGAGATTAATCAAAAACCGCTAGATAAATCACAAGGGAAAGCTCCTTCGTAAGATTGTTGTACACTTCAGAATTCCAATCCCAACATCGGCTGAGATACTGGATTTCGTCTCTTGAAACAAGTCAACAACCCCATCTCGCAAGATGCTCTCCGATCTTCAGAGAAACCAACGGCTTTGGGATAAGCCGGGATCCTCGCCTGAAGTATGGTGAGAAGGAAAGGACAGTGATGGTTGGAACTTTGAGCAACTTAGGTTTTCTCCAGCATTTGAGGGGTATTTGCTGATGGAAGATATGTTAATTTTGCTTTCGATTGCGAAGCTTTAAAGGTATGTAAATCAAGAGACATTGATGTGCTTAATTTCCATATAGTTTCATCACACTTCTAAGCTTTCATTTTATGTCTTTTAATCTTATTTTAATTAGAATTTAGTGATATTTTCCTCATCTTGTGTATTTTTCGTAGGAAGCATCATATCGGAAGAATTAGTGCACACTGGAGTCAAAAAGGAGAAATAAAGGAAGAACCTACAATGAACGTTAATTTCTTGTGTCCCCTTAGTGTGACTTCATTATTTGCCAAGAATAAATCATTCAAAAATAGTATGAAAGAGGGTCAAGGCTTCCACATGTCCCTAGCTTGATTGTTGTTCAATTTTCGTGAAGACTTGCTCCACAAGAAAGGAAGATTCCTATTTTCAAGTTTAGGAAGTTACCTTCTAGAAATTCACTGAATAGATCTCGGTATTTTGGTCATACCTCATTGTAGAAAATTCTAAATAAGGTTATTTTGATGGTCTTGGAAAGATAAGAAGCAAATTCACAACTTTTGTGAAGACATAAAATCCCAACCTGATCGTTTTGAAGGTCACATTAGCGATACAAGAGGATAAGTGGGAAGTTTCCTGTTCTGAAGCATTGAAGAAGTTACTATTTTTATAGAGTTTTCCTCTTCTAACTGGAGAACGATTGGGAGCTCTATAAGAGGGGATTCTAGGGCACCTTGAGAGATACTTTTCTTTTTGAGATTTTGGGAGAAGTTTGAAGACGTGAACAGCAAGAGGATTGGGCGAAAATCATTGGAGAAGAAGGAATTCGATCTTCAATTAGTTCTATCTTTTCTCTTCTAATTTATTTCTTCAAATTTCATCTATGAACCCTTTTGTATTCATGTTTCCTATTAAGACAATGAATGTTTTTAGTTTTGTTATGAACTAATTCCTTTTGCTAAGGCTACAATTTAGCCTAACTATGTAGTTTTAAATCCTTTTAGTAATGCTATTGGAATTATAATCCATTATTGGGTATTTTATCACTATTCTTAATCTGCTTAGATGCTTGATCACCATGTAAACGTTTGGTTAATTGTATTGAGACCGAGAGGAGATTTACAATGTTAGTTTCTTGATAAAATACCATATTCTACATGTTAATAGAGAAATTTGCATGGTTTATGTAGTTCTGTTTAGAAAACTCATCGAACTTAAAGTGCTTCCATACTTTTAAATTCACAAACAAATATATTGGATTATCGCATGGGTGTAATTTCATTGGTTCTCGAGAGAGACATTTGGATAGGTTAGGGGTTTTTGCTTTCAACTTGGATTCTAATCTTCAATAGAATGATTAATTAGGATTTGATTCGGATTGGTTATGGTGAAATCGGATGCCTTAGTGTTTTAATCAATTGGTAAAATTTGTTATCTTATTTTCTTTGTCCTTAATATCGTTTTATTTGTTTAAGTTATTAATTTAATTTTCTTTCACTCTTCTTATTATTCAGTTCTCCAAATAGAATTTATGGTAGTAATTTCGGTATTTAGTAGCTAATCATTCTTTGTGGTTCGACACTCGTATTTCATCATTCTATTACTTGCCACATTTCGCACACTTGTGAAAAATCACATCAGACATCAAGTAACCCCGGGAAAATTTGTTGCAAACAATGTCGTCTCAGGCTAAATCGCTTTGGATCATGCAAAAACGGATGTTGTTGCTTTAAATTCTCAAGTCCCAAATTAAGTCAACTTTGATGAATTTATCTCCGACTAAATGGATGAAAAGAACTATCAATAAGGTTATGAGATTAAAAAATAAAATAAAATAAAATGGGTGATGTCATCTTGACATCAACCACTTTCTCTCCCCCTCTTTTACGAGAGCATTTCGTCTAGATTTTGTCTGGACGATCGTCTGGACGGTGTGCGGATTGCCGCCACGTGTCCAGATGAAATGCTCTCCCATTAAACTAACCTCTTAACGTTTGACAGAATAACTCCGTCAACTGCGTAAAAAAGTAAATGATATTCAAAACGAGAAAACAAAAAAAAAATCCTGCCTTCTCTGGTCTCTTCTTCTCCAAGCCCTAATCCTTTCTTGGTCTCTTCTTCTCCAAACCAGGTACCAAGATCCTCTTCCTCCATCTGCACCACCTCACCACTCCATCCTTCATTCTCCCACCATCAACTCCACACTCCTAATCGAATCAACCAAACCAACTCTACCCTCCTTCCCCAAACTGAATCAAACACC
>JAUPMG010048605.1:0-12074 GCA_031762675.1 Pachysandra terminalis | reverse complement strand
CCCCCCCCCCCCCCCCCCCCCCCCCCCCCCCCCCCCCCCCCCCCCCCCCTCAAAAATGGGCAGACTAAAGAGACTGGAAGTAAACATATTTTTCATATTTGTAACAACCAGTTCTCGCAGTTCATCCTGGTCAAAACACCACTCATGGTCCAAGTTATTAAGGGCAACAATCTTGTTTGATTTCCTGTGGCATATGGTTAACAAATGAAAATTTTGTGTTGCGGTCTCCCAGTCTCAGCCTATTGACCCTGGATATGGAGGCCCAGAGCACTTCTTCATGCTCGAGAGTAGTATTATATTCCCCGACAAGTTGAATTTCTAGGTCAGATAGGAAAGATGAGGGTCTAGAGCAAAGGGCAGTCTGGATTCCCTTAAGTATGGCCAAAAGAATGTGCTTGCATCTGAAAATGTTCCCAAAAACTTCACGGTTCCAGCGAAGAGCTGCTTCAGTGAAATTTTTTGTAGCACTCAACACTTTATCCTTCTCATTAAGGTTGAGGTCACAACATCAAGAAGAGAGGACTAAACGGTTAAAGTCCGGGTGTTGGATTCAAAAGGGTTCAAATCTAAAGGGTTTGTTAATGGGAATTTGAGTACCTGAGAGATCAAGAAGGATAGGACAGTGATCTGAGCAGGTCCGGGGTAAGTGATGCACCGAGGCCTCAGGGAAGAGAGCACACCATGTAACATTGGCATAGACCCGGTCCAATATTTTTTGGATGAGACTGGAAGTAAACATATTTTTCATATGTGTAACACCCAGTTCTCGAAGCTCATCTTGGTAAAAACACCACTGATGGTCCGAGTTTTTAAGGGCAACAATCTTGCTTGATTTCATGTGGCATATGGTTGACAGATGAAAAATTTTTGTGTTTCGGTCTCCTAGTTTCAGCTAGTTGACCATGGATTTGGAGGCCCAGAGCACGTCTTCATGCTTGACAATAGTATTATATTCCCTGACAAGTTGAATTTCTAGGTCAGTGTCACATCCCAAATTTAAGGAAATTCACGTTGAACCCCTTAAGTTTCAGATATGACTCTCACCCAAAATAACATCGGGAGTGGTAATCAATATAGAGCCAATCAACATAAAGTAGATAAAAATTAAAGAAAATTACTTTACTGAAAATAAATGAAAAATAACTAAGGTTATTACATCCAAAACACTAAGGAAAATCACAGCGAAAAATAAAATAATAAAAACATCCTATTCTCATGTTTAAATCAAATCCCTAACCCTATACATCATATCTAACTAAGAAATAAATAAATAAATCCTATGACAAAATTCTAAGTAAAAACTACTCCATGCTCTCATCAAATCCAGCAATTTCGATATATATTTGTTGTTCGTCTTGTTCTCCATTATCATTAAATTCTCCACCTAAATTACCTAAAATTGTTGTCAAAAGACGTCAGCTACACTTAGGTCAGTAAATAAAACAATTAAGCTATATTTTTAGTTGGAATAGGGTCAAAGCCACTCTCCAATGATATACATAGACTAAATAACAATAAATATGTAATAAACATGTTAAATATGCAATGTGTAAGTGAATGTGTATGCATGTACAGATTATTAATGAATGCAATGCAACAATGATAAAATAATCACCAAGTGTGATTCATGCAAATACATATGTTGTGCAATCATGCATGCTGTTCAGAATTCGAGTAATGTATGCCCCACAATTGACAAATCAATTACTGCACAAGATGTCTTAGCGAACCATCCCCCCATACAGGGCCACTCTCAGTAAGATATTCCATGTACGCATCATAGTGACCAATCAATTACTGCGCAAGATGTCTTAGCGAACTATCCCCCCCATACAGGGCCACTCTCAGTAAGATATTCCATGTACGCATCATAGTTTAAGGGGCTTCGACCAAGAGGGCACAATTCCCCCACTTATTTTCAGTCACGGGTAATAACCAAGGCGTCAAAAATATGAACTAACCTCAGTGAGCCATACACTAACCGAATGCCAACAGAATTTCAGTCGGCATCCGTTACGTATAATAATACGCTATCGAGATGAAATAAAAGTGGTAGATTGGGGTAGCAAATCCCTCAACCTATAAGATCAGTCCATCCGGGGACTTCCTCACCTTATCTTGATGTCCAAAATCATGATAACACTCGGTCAAATCAGAATCATCCACTGTTGTACAAATTTGAAGATAAAGTCAAGCATATGACCAGTCAAGTGGTCAATAATGCAATTGGGTTATGCTGTGCACGTGTGGTGATTGTGCACACAAATTAAACATACATTCATATGTACAGTAGTGAAATATATCTAAGTAATCAATATAGATGTATAAAACATAGTATGTGTATCATGGTATTCAAATTAAGATAAATCATGTATAATTAGGATAAAACATCTAAAGTTATCAAACAATCAATTTAATCAGCCAAACATGTCATAAAACCATCAAAATTAACATACAAGTAATTAGGATAAATCATAAGGTCCATTAATTAAGTCATACTCAACAATCAATCAATTAGGGATTTTTCCGTAGGCTAACCGGCACACCGATTAGCCACCGACAGTCTAGACAAGGGCTAAAAATCACAAAGCATAGTCACATGGCTGACCGGCAGGCTAACCGGCACACCGGCAGCCTAGGCAGGGGCTAAAATTCCAAACACATAGGGTCTTTGACTGACTGGCAGGCACACCGGCACACCGACAGTTTAAACAGTAACTAAATTTCCAAGTCTCAGGGCCACTAACCTCACCAGTAGGCTTACCAGTACACCGGTAGGCCACTAGTGGGTTAAACAAACAAATCAAAGATATATGGGGAAATCCTGTAGCCTAACCGGTATACCGGTAGGCTGTCGGATGCCCTCTGGGTAAACCAGTAGGCTAACCGACACACTGGTAGGCTGCCGGTTCGCCCAAAAACCACCAAAACAGCACGATTTTCAATCTTTAAGTCATTCTTAGCCAAAACATCTTTCTAACACATATCAAAATCAAAATCCGAACATAACCCAATAAAAATAATAATCAAAACATCAACTTACCTTTGCTAGGATGATCATGCATTAAAATCTTAAGTTTTATGGAGAACGATTTGTTCTTAAGTTTGAATTCAATGTGCTACGTCATATTCAATGACTATGGCATCTCACCTAAATCCAAATAAAAAATAAAGACTAATTGAATTACTTACCTTGCTCTAGCTCGTCGAATCTTCTTCTTCTTCTTCAACTCAGTTCCAGTCTGAATTGTTCTTCATCAACTTTCCAGCTCTAGCAATCAACCTAGAACTTAGATTAATGGTTTGGACATCCAAGACAATGTTTATATAGATTTTAATGAGTCCCATAGTTAGTCTAGAAGTGTTATTAGATTAGGATTATGTTTCTATTCCTAGCCCTTGGATTTTAGTTAGTTTAATCTTCACTAATGATTGGGAATTACTACTTCTAGTAAAACTCAATCATTAGCTTACCTATTTTCCTAATTAGACTAGGATATTGTCTTTCTAATCCTATTTTAGATTAAGTTCCTTGTCCTTTAATTTTTAACCATTAACTTAGTTTACTTATTCAACCAATTGGCTAATAATGAAAATTTTAAATTAGTCCTCATTTTCTATCTAATTACACTTTAATTATCTAACTAATTACACTAAACTCCTCTAAACGAGTTGGGTTATTACACTCTATCCTTCTTAAGACAATTTCGTCCTCGAAATTCGCTTACCTACTCAAACAGTTGCGGATACTTCTCTCGAACGTCGGCTTCAAGTTCCCTGTTGCTTCTGATGTTCCATGATTGCTACAAAGTATCTGTACTAACGGTATCACCTTGCTTCGCAGAACTTGCTCCTTACGGTCTAGAATCTGTACCGGATATTCTTCATAAGTAGCATCTTCCATAACTGTTACTGTCTGCCAATCGATCACATTGGTTGCATCTGGGTGGTACTTCCTCAACGTCGAGACATGGAATACGTTATGCACTTAGTCTAAACTAGATGACAGTAGCAATCTGTAAGCGACCTCTCATATCCGTTCAGATATCTCAAAAGGTCCAATGAACCTTGGTGTTAACTCACCCTTCTTCCCGAATCGGAATACTCCCTTGGTTGGTGAAACCTTAAGGAATACCCAATCTCGTACCATAAACTCCAAATCTCTCCTACTTACGTCGGCATATTTCTTTTGCCTGTGTTGAGCAATAAGAAGCTTCTCCCTTATGAACTTGATCTTCTTGGTTGTTTCAGCAATGATCTCCGGTCCTAAGGTGTCACAATCCAAATTCCAGGGTATGCTTCATGAACACATTGGCATAGTCCTAGGATTCTAGGCATGACTCTCACCCCCTTCTCCAAATACACAACCCAAGGGGGTGGCAACCACTAAACAACTAAACAATAGATCGAAACAAAATCAATGGATCAACAGCGAAAACTAAAACAAATATAAAGATGATTCAAGCTAAAACTTGGTTTAAATACATCAACAACCCAAAAATACAAAAGGGGCTGGTAACACAACCAAACCAGAAAAAGGAGTTCAACTACTCCAAACAAAATACAACATGGTCCAACACAACAGGTACTCAGAAGAAAACCAAGTCTTCTCGTCGCTGCTCCATGTCAACCAGGTATCCACCACAACGCCTCAAATCATGCCACCTGAAATGGTGGGAGCTAGAAAGACTTAAGCTACGCGCTCAGCAAGTACAATGTACTATAAAGAATCACACACTCGAATACATAACCATGAATGCATGCCGTGCCATGAAGAAATGCAGTGGTTTGTTCATCAGATGCAAATACATGGACAAGTAAACTACTAGCCAAACAAAATGGCCATTACAAACACGAGAATGCAATGAATGAGATTGGTAGAGTGAAGTCGGATGTGCACGCTAATCCCCGTCAGTGCCATCATGCATCTCTCAAGAATACATGCAGTCAATCGAACTAAGGCCACCTCGAATTTCGTGTGTACAACACAGTTTGAAAGGTATCGCAACCCCTGGGTTCTTCCCATGTATTTCTATCAGGAATTCCACTTCCTCCTCGAGGG
Source organism: Pachysandra terminalis (assembly GCA_031762675.1). Lineage (NCBI taxonomy): Eukaryota > Viridiplantae > Streptophyta > Magnoliopsida > Buxales > Buxaceae > Pachysandra > Pachysandra terminalis. Next base: position 7,012 of record JAUPMG010048605.1, on the reverse strand, counting down.
GGAATCCAAGGGCATCGCCTCATGAACTTCCCTCCGTGACACATCACCTATCCACACCATCAATCAAGTTACCCTCTATTTATATAACACAACATATACAGGCATCCTCGGGCTCTTGGGGTAGCTAATCCCTCACCCATAAATCATCTTAGATTTATATACATATGCAGTCCACACGGGACTCCAGAGAATCTATCTCCCATTTGGCACTCAACTTAGCGTCTAAGTATCCTCACATTATCCATTGGTCCTCTTTATGAGGAACCAAGATCAGTCCAGGGTCTGAGTCTCACACAGGGACCCTCAATGCATGCGTGTCATTTTAATGCATGGAATTAACATTCAGCTACATGATATACATAAGAATAATCATAACTGCATAACACGATTCATTCAACTCATATTGAATCACACACATCTTAAATATGCAGAAATAAACAAATAAATAACTGATGCGTCTTTACATAAGTCCATATTCACGTGGCACCAATGTTCATGTAGAACAATGTACCAACCAACAATATAATCCACCAAGCATTTGATCATCACAAACCAAGTTCACAGAATCAATTACTATATACCAATACTACGGGTCATGTATAGGCGTAAGAGGTTCATGTTTCAACCTATCTGGTTCGTACAACACATTGCAATATAAGTCCTCAAGAGTATGCAAGTGTCAATCAATTTGTACATGCATAAGGATAATCAACATTAAGTAATCATGTTTCATTCAGTTCATAATGATTAATACACATTTCAACCATTCCATGTACGTCAACATTTAAAATTTGAACGCCAAACCCCACCCTCAAGTCTTTCCTTAAATTCTCTCAATCACCCTTGTCGGCGGGTGCCGTTGGTGGACCGACGGGTCCACCGACCAAGTCTACAGGTTCAAATGTGTATCCCTCAGCAGGTCCCATCGGCAGATTGACGAGTCCACTGACACCTGTCGGCAGGTTTCGTCGGTGCCATGGACGGATCCCCAGACCAAAGCTCCTAAGTCCATTGTCCGTCGGCGGATCCCGTCGGTGACACCGACAAATCAACTGACCAAATCTCCCAAAATCTCAGTCCTTATCGGCATGTCCCGTCGGCGGACCGATGTGCCACTGACAGTGTCCCCTTTGTGGTTGATTCGTCGGCGGATCCGTCAGTGCCACTGATGATCCACCAACCGGGCTGGTCTATGCCCTAACTCATCGGGGGATTGACGAACCCCTGACAACAACTCAAACGATTTATGCTTCATCGGTGGGTGTGGTTGATGGACCGACGAGCCCAATTTCTGGGTTTTCTTGCCTAGATTTCGCCCCCAATTGGTGTTTTCCTTTTCTAATCCTTTCGGTTTCCTTCCCAATGTCAAGTTAGATCTGAAACACAAAACCAAGTCTATCAATTAGCCACACATACATTTGAAATCAAACATCAAGCATTTAAGGGCAATCAATCACTCAAAGTGAAACAAGAAATATGAGATGAGCAACCTACACCTTAAATACAAAATACGCCAACAAGAACCCAAAATCATGAAATGCATAAACCAATATACTCAAGAATCATGAATCACAACACCATCTCATGTTTTCTTCATGGAAAACATTGAAGTATGGAATCCAAGAAGTACACAATGTACTTACCTCAAACCAAAAACAAAATCCTAGCTTGTGAGCTCCAAATCTTCAAGTCAATCCCTTTCTTCTTCTTCCTCTTGTTCTTCTTGCTCTCCTTCTAGATCTTCTTTTTCTCTTCTTGTTCTCTTCTCAACAAACACAAGAGAAAATGAACCCTAAGGTTAGCTCAATTCATCTAACTCCATCCTACTTAATCTCAGCCCTAGATTTTTGGTTTTTCTTAAGTGACAAAATCCCCACCCTTGATTCAGATATTTATGTGAGGGTGATAAGGAGTGTGCTCATGTAAGAAATCCCATGTGTTCTAGCCAATAAAAGTAATTCTAAGTAAATTTTTCTCAAAACCCCCAAATCATTAAAACTTACTCAAAAATTTTCAAAATCACACTTTTGGCCCAAAATCATATATTAAAATTCCCGGGTCGCTACATAAGGCAACGTGTTTGTTGTCTTCGTTCCAGCACAACGGGGATCTACAGGGTCTTCCGTACAAAGCTTCAAATGGTGCCATACCAATGGATGATTGATAGCTGTTGTTGTATGAGAATTCCACAAGTGGAAAGTGATCTTCCCAACTCCCCTTAAAATCCAGAATGTAGGCTCGAAGTAAGTCCTCCAAAACTTGGTTAACACACTCCGTTTGTCCGTCCGTTTGAGGCTGGAATGCAGTGCTGAAGTTCAGTTGTGTTCCCAAAGCCTTATGCAAATTCCCCTTAAACTTAGACGTGAATTAGGCTCCTCGGTCTGAAACGATCGTTACTGGTACTCCATGAAGTCTAATGATATCCTTCACGTAAATCCTTGCCAAGTCATCGGTGTTCATCATTATTCTTGCTGCGATGAAGTGCACAAATTTCGTCAATCTGTCTACGATCACCCAAACCATGTCGTGATTGTTGCAGGTCTTAGGCAGTCCCGTAACAAAATCCATCGAAATGTGCTCCCACTTCCATTCTCCAATTGGTAAGGGTTGTAGCAATCCATCTGGTCTTTGATGTTCAGCCTTCACTTGTTGACATGTTGCACACTTAGTCACAAACTCCTCAATATCCTTCATCATTCTTCTCCTCCAATACTGCCTCCTTAAGTCGTGTTACATTTTCGTCATTCCGGGATGAATTGAATAGCGTGAACGGTGCGCTTCCTCCAAAATTTCATCCTTGACCTCCTTGTCATCAGGTACACAAAGTCGTCCCTTGTACTTAATGGTTCCATCTTCCGCCTTAGTCCAATCCGTGCTTTCAGCATCATTGGCTAACTGTTGTATCCACTTCTCCTTGGCTTGAAGTTCAACGATTCTGGCCTTCAGTGTTGGTTTAGTGAGGATGTTGTACAGCTTCACACCCTTCATTCTTCTTTGATCTCCACGTTCATCTCAGTAAGTGCCTCGTACATGAGCACTCTTGAACCATCATATGTGCCACCATGCTGCAAGGTTTCCGACTTAACGCGTCCGCCACTACATAGCTTTGCCGGGATGGTACTGCAATGAGAAGTAGTAGTCGTTTATGAGCTCCATCCACCATCTTTGTCACATGTTCAAGTCCTTTTGTGGGAAAAGGTACTGCAGGCTCGTGTGATCTGAGAAGACTTCAAAGACTTCACCGTAAAGATGATGCCTCCATGATTTCAACGCGAAGACTACTGTTACGTGCTCCAAATCATGTGCGGGGTAGTTCCGCTCGTGTGTCTTGAGTTGTGTTGAGGCATATGCAATCACTTTCCCTTCTTGCATTAGGACACAATCAAGTCCTAATAATGATGCATCCGCATAGATGACGAACTTCACACTGCTAACCGGAATGGCTAACACGGGTGCTGAAGTGAGCTTCTCCTTATGTTCCGAAAAAGCTAGCTAGCATGCTTCATTCCACTCGAATTTCACCTCGCTCCTTGTAAGCTTCGTCAATGGTGTAGCAATGCGGGAGAACCCTTCAATGAACCGTCGGTAGTATTCGGCTAGTCCAAGAAAGCTTCTAACTTCTGAAATATTTTTGGGTTGTTCCCAATCTTGTACTGCCTTTACCTTGTCCGAGTATACTGTAATTACATCCTTAGACACCACGTGTCCTAGGAATTTGACCTCCTCTCTCCAAAATTCACACTTAGAGAATTTGGCATACAAGCTGTGGTTTGCCAAAGTCTGTAAGGTGAGTCAGATATTCCTCATGCTCCTCCTTGGTTTGAGAGTAAACCAAGATTTCATCAACGAACACAACTATGAACTTATCGAGGTAGGGTCTGAAAATCTTTTGCATCATGTCCATGAACGTTGTTGTGCATTGGTCAATCCAAGCGGCATGACGATGAATTCGAAGTGACCATATCTCGTCAGGAATGTTGTCTTCGGAATGTCCTTCTCCTTGATTAATAGCTGATGATACCCAGTTCTGAGATCTTTCTTGGAGAAGTATGTGGCTCCCTTCAGTTGATCAAACAAGTCTTCAATCTGTGGCAGTGGGTACTTGTTCTTTACAGTCAATTGGTTCAGCTTTTGGTAGTCGATGCACAATTGTAGTGAACCATACTTCTTCACGAACAATACATGGGATGAGCTTGGCTGATGAACTTGAGTGCAAGTAGGTCGTCCAGCTGAGTTCTTAACTCCTTCAATTCAATTGGTGCCATACGGTAGGTCAGCAATGCAATGGGGTTCGCTCCGACTGTTATGTTTATACATAATTCTACTTCTCTCTTGGGAGGCAATTCCAGTATGTCTTGGAAAATGCTTCCAAATTGACACACAACAGGGATTTGTTCCCAACCTCTCTTATCATCTACAGACCATAAATCTAAACATGCAAATAATTTGACACTCTAGATTTTGATCCATCTACCCTTACAATCTTACCCTTAGGTGTTTTAAAGTAAATTACTTGGTTATGGCAGTCTATTTGCACATGATGTGCAATTAGCCAATCCATACCCAAAATTACATCAAAGTTATGCATATCCAGCACAATTAGGTCGAATGGTATTGTGACCTCACCTATGGTTAATAGACAAAACTCACATACCTTCCCTAAGTATGCTGTCCCACCAACTGGATTTGCCACTACAAGACTCTTCTCTAACTCTTTCAAAGGTAAATTTAAACAATTCACGAGTAAAATAGCTATGAAAGAGTGTAATGCTCCAGTATCAAATAAAACCTTGGCTAAGACGTGAGAGATGCGAACTGTACCTTCCATAACCTCATTTTGCTGATGTTCCAAGGAAAAGATCTTGCCCAGCTGCGTTGGTTGCTGCTGTGGGGTTCCATTCTTAGCTCCTTTCGGCTAAGTTTGTTGTTGTACTGACTTAGGGTTCTGCTGGTAGTGTGGTCTTGGCAAGAACTGCTGCTGCTGTGGGTTCTTACGTAGTCTACAGTCTCTTATATGATGTACCAATCTTCCATAATTGAAGCACCTTATGATCGGGGCTTGGAGTGTTGAAGTGTTGTTCGGTCCTTGTGTTCTTTGCCTCTTTTGAGTATCAGTTGGGTTGGTTTTGAAGTTTCCAGGTTTGAAGTTGCTCTTTGTCCTTTGGTCTTGTGCCTTCCAGAATTCCATCATGTCTTTTTCAACTTTACGATCACAATCCACCACCTTGTGGTACTCCATGAACTCCCTCACGATCAGTCAGCTCCTAATGCTTGGCTTCAATCCACTCTTAAATCTGACGCCTTCTTCTCTTTATCATCAACCGCATAGGTAGTGAATTGAGATAACTCCATGAATTTCGCCGCATACTCCGGTACCGTCATGGTTCCTTGCTCCAGTTTCGTGAACTCCAACTCCTTCTCCCTTCTTATAGTTCTAGGAAAATATTCTAACTAAATCCTCACCTTGAAATCCTCCCAAGTGTAGACGTATGCGATTTTCAATACAGATTTCCACCATCATCTGGCTTCACCTTCAAGCATAAAGGCATCGAATCGAACCATCTCCACGTCCTCTACCTCCATTACTTTAAAGATATGCTCCAAAGAGTCTATCCATGCTTGTGCCTCCATCGGATCCGTAATTCCTTTGAAGGCAATCGGTCTTAACTTCTTAAACTTCTCGATACTCTTGACATTTTTCTGAGAGTCGGTTTGCTAGTATTGGTATGCTGCTTGTGCTTGGGCTTGAGCTTATTGTTGTTGCATCATATCGGCCATCTGCCCCATAGCTTGAAATATTCTAGCCAGTTGTGGGTTCTAGTTGTCATCGTTGCTTGCTAACGGCACACTTGTATCCACACTACCTCCCCTTCTTCTACCAGCCACTAAACATCAACTTAAGTACCTACAGAAAAGGAAATAGCATCCAAGTCATATCATGAAATAAATTTCCAGATTATTAATATTTCATACAACACACAACAAACTATGAAACATCGACACCTTGAAAATTTTCAAAACATTGGCAATCAAAAACTTTTGAAATTTGATTTAAAACATGTAAACTTAGGTTCTGATACCAACTTTGTCACATCCCAAATTTAAGGAAATTCACATTGAACCCCTTAAGTTTCAGATATGACTCTCACCCAAAATAACTTTAGGAGTGGTATTCAATATAGAGCCAATCGACATAAAGTAGATAAAAATTAAAGGAAACTACTTTACTGAAAATAAATGAAAAATAACTAAGGCTACTACATCCAAAACACTAAGGAAAGTCACAGCGGAAAATAAAATAATAAAAACATCATATTCTCATGTTTAAATCAAATCCCTAACCCTATACATCATATCTAACTAAGAAAGAAATAAATAAATCCTATGACAAAATTCTAAGTAAAAACTACTCCACGCTCTCATCAAATCCAGAAATTTCATTATATATTTGTTCTTCGTCTTGTTCTCCGTTAGCATTAAATTCTCCATCTAAATTACCTGAAATTGTTGTCAAAAGACGTCAGCTACATTGATCTCAGTAAATAAAATAATTAGGCTATATTTTTAATTGAAATAGGGTCAAAGCCACTCTCCAATGATATACATAGACTAAATAGCAATAAATATGCAATAAACATGTTAAATATGCAATGTGCAAGTGAATGTGTATGCTGTGAACTACCCCGGGTCGGGTGGACCACAGATAGATCGAGTAAATAGGAGTCGCCACCACTCATTGAGTTCGAGTGAGAATGGTCACCCACGGGTTTATCTTTTATCTCAAAATAGACCCAAAACTAGGATTAAATATTTTATTGGTCTAACCAGATTGGGTATGGAGGTTTAGTTAAGAGAGCGAGAAGGTGTTAAGCATCCTCTCTCTTCCGGTTTAACCGATTACCTAGTCTAACTCTATTTGGCCAATTAAAACAATGCTAAGATAATAAAATAAGCCTAGTAAGTCTCTAAAAGAAAAACCTAAGATCCTAAAAATAAAATACCTAAATCTCTA
>JAUPMG010048594.1:0-13982 GCA_031762675.1 Pachysandra terminalis | reverse complement strand
TCTCCTTTGAGGAAGTGAAGGTGATGTCTCTAGTCCTTGATGGACCGTATCGGGTCTATCGGATTCGGGACGTTACAAATACGACCCAAATACAAGCACAACACAAGTACAAACAAGTCAACAGATGGATGCACAGACAATCACTTCAATCAACATGTGCAATGCAATGCAATGTGGTATGATGCAATTATGAAATGAGGATGATGTGCAATGCAATGTAGGGGTAATTGGGCCTAGCCCAATCACATGCTCAATTAATCTCATGACCATTCAACCATTCCTTTAGGGACTTGTACCCACGATAGAAACACACCTGTACCATTCGTTTAAAGACTTTCGCCCACGGTGGAAACACACCTGTACCATTTCTTTAGGGACTTTCGCCCGCGGTGGAAACACACATGTACCATTCCATTAGGGACTTTTACCCATGGTGGAAACACACATGTACCATTCCTTTAGGGACTTTCGCCCACGGTGGAAACACACCTATACATAATATCTTTCCTTTAAGGACTTTCACCCACGGTGGAAATACACCTGCACACAATACCTTTCCTTTAAGGACTTTCACCCACAATGGAAATACACCTGTACACAGTATCTTTCCTTTAAGAACTTTCACTCACGGTAGAAATACACCTGTGCACAGTACCTTTCCTTTAGGGCCTTTCACCCACGGTGGAAATACACCTATACACGAACATAATCCAAACCATACAATCCATACAACACGAACAATCATTCAAAAATTGTGGATACTCCCAGTAACCTCATACCTCATACAAATCATCATTAGAATCAAGCACAAGTCAGAACAATGAATGCTACAAGCAATACTCAAACCACTCAACTTTCTATGCAGAAATTCGTAACCATCGCAATCCTACCTTGTAGTCCAATATCTATATCCAACTCATTAAAGTCAAAATCTCCTTATATCTCATCTAGGACTGCCTTATTTTCCTGGATTTCAGACCTTCTCATACACTTTTTAATATTCAACCATAACAACCTCTTTTGCACACAAACCAAACCACATAGGCATGTGTACAACATCCCAAGGAAACTTTCCCCTTAATTTGACCTCATTTGGGGCTCAGTAGATCCTCAGTATCTGCCGAGGTTCCTACCGAGTCTCGGTCAATTGTCCCGAAAGCATGTAATTTTCTTGGATTTTCGGTAGATGTCTCGGCATCTACTGAGAGTCCTACCAAATATGAAATTTAGCCCAGATTTGAGTTTTTCTCCTAGGGCTTCGTGCCTATAATCTCAAATACCTGTTTTTCTCCTAGGATTTTCGGTAGATGTCTCGGCATCTCAAATACCTATTTTTCCTTCATAGATCTGATCTCTGCAACGTTTCCAGTACTAGGTGATCAACAAGTTCCCTTTGCCTTCTTCTTATTCCTTTTTCTTCTTTCCTTCAACCCAAATTTCTTCCTTTCTGTCTTCTTTTTCTCTACAACAATTCTCAGATCTGGTATTCTTTCCCCTAATCTTGTACACTAAAGCAAGGGAATAGGTTATGGAAACCTTCCCATGCTTACATGTGTCCTCTTTAGAAGGCGGAGAGAATTAGTTCCTCCCATCTGTATCCATAACTTCCTAATTCAAATTCTATTTAAAGGAAGGTCTAAACTACCCCTCATGAATCGGTTCATGGACATCTCCATCCCCCTTGTCTTACACGCCTAATACAAACCCTAGTTTCTATAAGGTTTTAAAATAACCTTAAGTGACCCTATTGTTTCTAATATTACACAATGGACCCTATATTTTGTCGAATTACAAATTCTACTGATTTCAACTATTTAGATACACAACCCTATATAATCTTTCACAAAGGATTTTCATTGTTACTTATAATTAACTTATATTAATTATAATTTAAAGACATGGGTCGCTACAGTCTACCCCATCAAAGGAATTTCGTCCCAAAATTTACGGTTGTCCCTATTCTGTATTCGAACTAACAATAGAGTTTATTTCGCAATATATCAGTGGGGTGAAATCATCCCACTATTATAATTACATAACACATATGTTTTAATTAATGTGAAGGTATCTACGTATGTAAGTTTCAATCACCCTAGTGTGAAATTTATAACATTACGCTGTTAATTATAATCAATCTTAAATCTCACCATATGATAAAAATAATTAGTTTGCAGAGAATGTTCATATGATTACCTACTCAACCAATTTATTATTTTTCTTTACGTTCTTTTTCATAATAGGGAAGTGTCGAGTCTAAAGTTTATGAGTGTCATCTACTTATATTCCTAACTAGTATAATTTCTATAGTCATATATTTCTAAGCTTCTATTTATCATGATAACATAAACATTATATTGTAACTAATATGGTTAATTTTTATTATTCAATAAATTTAACATGACTACAACCACAATACACACATTAAGTCGCATACTTTGTTAAATTAGTATTACAAGTTATAATAACACTACATAAGTATTAGTTATAGCACTACCATACTATTAGGTCACCAACACAATGATCCATTATCACAAACAATTCACATAACACTACACAAAGGGTGAAGATGCACATAACACAAGGCAATCAATCACTAAACACATTCACATCACAAATACACACTTAATGAGGGAAACCAACACTCACGCAACAATCAGGTGATAAAAGATAAACACAAACAAAGTTTTAATGGACATGGATAATATGATGCATAATGCTCAAACGCATACAAAGAATGAAGATGATAAAACGAATACAATGCAGAGTTATTGGGCATATCCTAACCATAAAACCACATCAAGAAAACCTACGCTTATCACTTAGTCACCAAGGAACTCACACAGAACATAAGTAATTCACATTCTAGGCATTCCCACATTACTAATATCAAACATACTCATGTTACACCTGTACCACTCATCATACCCTATACTTACACAATTCACTTATCTACAATTTAATATTATTATTTTTATACACTCATGCCTTTCGTTTTCCCATAACATGTATTGTTTACACTATGTTTAATTTCATAGTTAGTTCATACCAAGATTTAATTTCCCCTGTATATTACATAATAATAATAACTACATTCGTTCTTGTTTCATATTCGATTTTAATACGCTTTCTTACAAAATCATTCAATTCGAGGTATATAACTTTAATTAGGTTAATACTTTTTTCTCATTTATTTGAGTACATGTCTAATTCCTTTCTATTTTCAAGGAATTCGATTCAATGCATTTGCAACTACATTGTCTCCAATTTCTGGAAAATAATTTGTTTTAATTTCATAAATCCAATATACTAATCATAGTTTCATCCTTATACTGCACTTCTAGACTTTTCAGAAGTAGTGGTACCCCTACTTCAAATTGTCTATCCAGCATTATCGATAAAGATATACACCAATGCACTCCTACTCATGATCAAGTAGTTAACACATAATACTTAACAAGAAGCTGATAATTCTATAAGTAAAAATCTTATGCCAACATGTCTCTAAGCTTAAGGTTTGATAGTTCTATATAAGTATACTTACACGTATTGCATGTAAGCATAGAAGGCACGCCACTCCAAAATAATCACATAATGCCAAACAATTGCAAGAAGCACTCAACACACAATTCAAAGCATTTCACAAAGAGTACGCATTATAGAACAGTCACGACATTCACAAAATTCAGCAAACCGATTAGGTTTTACTCACTACAAAATCTCATGTGATTCCTAAGTTTAAATGTCTCTATGTTTCTTCCTAGATTTAAGTAAACTTGATACCCTCTAGATTTCCAACCTAAAGCAATTATAACGAGTAATTACACAGTCATATGGAAGCAAAATGTATACCATTGATGTTCTTCCACCATACCAAATAATTTACAAGATATCACCCATCACAGATTCATAGAAGTGAATTCTAGCTTAACAAGTTTCTATATTATCATCCTAGGGTCTCACTATACTCTTGTATAGACTCTAGCTTTACTACTTACAACAATCACACAAGTAACCAGTCTCTAAGTTCTCATGCTAAGGTCTCTTCATACATACAACAATCACTTACGTAACTATCACAGTTTACCACATAACTACTATTCAACATTTATTTCAATGCAATTCATACCAACCATACAATTCACAAGAGACACTTAGTTCAAATAGTCCACATATAACACTCCAAATATTTTTCACATATAAGCACATAACATACCACATTACTTAATCACATAACATCTTACATTACTTGTCATGTGGATTGATGCCCCAGTGTCAGGGAACCATTATGCATCTTGATTGTCCCCAATAGTGATAGCAGCAAGTGCTTTTGGTATGCCATTTGGAGTGAAAGCTTGATTGAGCTTGTGCCAACACTGAAGAGCATGGTGTCCTCTTTTTCCACATATTTGACAGATCACATTATTAGTAGAAAAATTACCAGATTTTGAGATCTGACCCTTATTGCCTGGCTTATCATCACATACCTTCTCATTATTCCAACCATTAATTCTATTATGCTGGCCAAATTGCATATAACCTCGTCCTTTGGACATAAAATTGGTTCCTTCTTGTATCCCTCTTCTATTGGATGGCCTCCCTTGAGTGTGTTGCCCAACAAATGCAACAGATTGAGGTGTGTGTTCAAAATCCTGAATTATGTTCCACGTTTCATGACTCTGAAGGAGAGGTATAATTTCCTTATTGGAATGGGTAGGAGGCTTAAGCATAGTGGTGACAAAAGTTTTATAATCTCGACCTAACCCATTGAGGAACCAAAAGACCTTTGTACTATCGCCAACCGGTTGCTCGATTGCAGCCAAATCATCACATAAAGTATTAAATTCTCTAATATAATCAGAGAGAGGACATACCCTTTCATATGGATTGAAGTTTTTGTTGTAAATGAAATTCTCTTTCACTCGAGTCTTGAGCAAAGGAGTCGTTAAGGGATGTCGAAACATCCTTGGAAGTGTCCAGTCCCACAACTAGACTAAGAGTTTCTTCATCTAAGGTGCCAATAATCAACCCACGTAGCAACCTGTCTGAACGTCTCCAGGCAAGAAACTCCTGGTTCACAATCTCCTTCTGGTCATTGGCAGGTGTACCATCCAGGGCGGTGATTGTCTCAGGTGGCGTTGTTGCTTCTCCATTAATGAAGCATATCATGTCTTGGCTTTATATTAAACCAAGCATCTGTGTCCTCCAAGGCATCTGTGTCCTCCAAGGCAGATAATTGCTTTGTGTAAACTTTATCAATACAAAGTTTCCAACATTGAGAGTAGAGGGATATGGATACTTCAGTGATAATGAAGATGCCATTACTTTGATCTAAGCAGTTGAAGGAATGAAAGGTGTGAAACAAAGAAGCTTTACACATATCAGTACGTGTTCTGCTCTGATACCATAAAGAATCTACAGGATTTATCTCTCATTCAACTTAGTGAAAGGATGAGTCTATCTTCCATTATATATGTTAAGAATATTACCATTGTAGAGACTTCAGGAGGATTACATGGTGATATAAAACTGTTACAAGTAAGTTTCCTAATATCAATAGGAAACTTAACAAAAGATGATGAAGTAATCAAGGAGAGGATATAAAGGAGAGAATACAACAAATATGGAAACAATCTCTGTGAAGATAGCTGTCTATAAAACAACTCTGTAGCTGTTTGTGAAACAGCTGTGTGTACAGCTATGTGTGAGTGGGTCCTTGCTCCAAGTTATGTTAAGTTGTTGCTCAGTGCATCCTTTTTCATAAACCGCAATACTGTAGCCATTCCCACAATGTTGCTTGAACTGAGATTGAGAGGGTTGTGTCAATAGGGCATAGTAGATAGGCAATGGCAAGAAACCAGCAATGAGAGATCCACTAACAAATAGAGAAATCAATGAACAAGTAGAAACACCTTAGCTTAACTGATGAAACAAATTTCTTCCTTAGAGATTTCTTTGGAGAAAATCTCAAGTCTTATGCTCTCAAGTATTAAGTCCACAATTCTCTATCAAAAGTTCCTCTCATGCCTAATTCATGCTAGGATTTATATAGGTTTGGGAAACCTCTGTGGTGGTGACACTTTCATCATCTCATTGGTTTTTCATTTGTAACCTCCTGCTAATAATGAGAGTTATTCTTTCTTTGTAACTCACTAATTTGTGAGAATGTCTCTCTCCATTTAATCCTCATTTGTAACCTCCCCATTAATTGGGGAAAGCATACTAACTTACGTGTAACTCTCAGAATAAATGCAAAGTCTCCCTATTGACCAGTCATGTTAAGGTAACACCTTCTCCGTTGCATCTGCATATTGCATCATATTGAATGTAGAGGGAGGATTAGCACCTTGACATGATTTGGCACCTCAAGTGCCCACAGAAGATCAGGTTCTTTATTTGGAAGGCAGCATATGACGCGTTGGCATCCAAGCTGCTATTGCAGTCAAGACTACCACATATACTTTTGTTTTAATAGACAGATTTTAAATAATGATGAAATTACTCATGCCAATTGTGCAAACTTATGCTGGGTGCTATGGAATTGCAGGAACCAATACTGCTTTGAAGGAATGAAGCCGAACTCGATTGCAGCCATTAGAAGATTTTGGGAGCTACATGAAGGCTCAAAGAAACTGGTAAAGACCAACAAGATGAGGGCTGATGCGAGTTGTTCAAAGAAAGAAGTGCTGGTGAGGTGGTTAAGTTCAAACAACAGATGGATCAATATAAACTTTGATGGGGTCGCAAAAAGTGTGCCAGGTACGGCTGGTATTGGTGGGATTTGCATAAATGAAGGGGTTAATTTTCTGTGGTTTTGCACTTCAAATTGGATGTACGTATGCCTATATTGTGAAGGCTGAGGCGGCAGTTAAAAGCCTAGGATGGAAACATGAATGGGTTTCTGTGATATTGACACAGAAGATGACTCCACCCTTATTGTTCATTTCCTAGCTAATGATGGGAAAGATTGTTCGTGGAAAATTAGAGATCTAATGGAAGTAGCCAAAGATCTTCTTGCTAGTTTTCACTCAGTTTCTATACTCTCTGTGCTTAGGGAATGTAATTTGGCAGCTGATATGCTAGCAAATCATGCTGTCAACGATTTCTCTTGTTTCTGGTTTGGGAGTTGTCCAAAATTTCTGATTGATGTTGTTAAGAGTGATGTGTTAGGATGCACCCCTCCTCGTTTCTGTAATAGCTGAATGCTTTTATGATATATTTGTGTTTTTACCAAAAAAAAAAAGGTTAAGGTAACACCTCATCTCTTGGCACGACAGTTCGTTCTGCTGGCTACTTATTCGTCGTTGTCAGATTCCTAGTCTGCATGTCGAGGCTCAATTTGATCTCCGATTGCACCTATACTCTTAGTCGTCACACCTTAAGGATCACATAAATCTCTTTGAAGCGGACTTTTATCCGTAGTGGAGATCACCTCTCCTATAAAGCAAACATGAGATAATAAATCATTTAATTAATATTTAACAATAAAAGTAGTTGTTTATCTGTATTAAGTTGCATTACTTTCATTATTAGACTAAGCGATGTTATGCTAGACAATTATGCAAAGTGCTGGCGTCCAAGTTATACTGACGCAACTATTGCTTTAATGGTATAAGTGTCTAAAAGCAAGCATTTTCGAGTTTGGCAATCGGGGCCCAAAACTCTCAACATAATAGATGCATTAAACAAAGAATGTTGAAATATGCTAAAAGGATCTCATGAGAGCTTGAAATACACAAAAAAATAGGCCTGGCGGGTGGTTTGGGGGGGGGGGGGGGGCGCGGGGCGCTTGGTAAAGATGCCACTTAATCAGTGTTTGGTGACAAGGGACCCACTGGTACCGAGCATGGTGACAACTTGAACAACATACAAAACCTCAGGTCAGGCAACCAAAGAGAAAACTCCATCCTCTAGGTGGTGGCACATTCGAGTTTTGGTAGTTACTTTTTTACTTTTGAAAGTAAAAATGTTGCTAAAAAAGAACTCAAATTCTTTTTCACACTTTTTGTAGTTGCTTTTCAAAAGTAGAAAAGAATTATTTTTGCTTTTTTTTTTTTTTTTTGAAAGATAAAAATTATTGCTTTTAGAATCAAAAGGAAAATGAGGCACTTCCAACCATCAATCACCACCCACTACTCACAATCATCAGGATCCACCGCCAATTGTCATTACCACCCAACGCCCACATCACCACCTAGCACCACTATCAACTGCCACCACCACCATCCATAAATAACCATCATCACTACTCACTGTTACCACTATTCACAACCACCCACCACCACTACCACCAAATTTGACCATCTCCCACCACCACCAACTGCTACAATCACCTAATATCATCAACACCCACACATCCACAATCACCACCACAATCACTTACTGCCACCAATTGCAACCACCACTACCATCACCAACAACGACACATACACCATCGGCACCACAACCACTTACTGCTATCAATTGTATCCATCACCACCATTACCTATCATAAGCACCACTCACTATACTATCCATCACCTATGACCACCACCACATTCACAATCACCCATTACCACCACCAACTGCGATCACCACCCCCCAATACCCATACATCCACCACCACCACCTACCACTTTCCAGTATATCAACTTTCAACTTACAATTTACAAAACCGACTTAAGTTTGAAAAGCCAAAGAATAGCTATGAAATAGCAACTTCTGAAAGCAACTTTCTAACTTCTGACTTGCATCTTCTTAAAAGTCTTTCCAAACACGTCAATTATTTTTTAAAGTAAATTATGTAAAATCTTTGTATATTTACTCATAATATATATATATAATTAACATTAATTAAATGATAACAGGCAGGTTAGGATTTGGATTGAATGGAACCCCAATCCAACCCTAACCCAACTTATGACTTACCAAGTCCTAACCATTAGGGTTAGATCGGAGCGGATAAAATAGGTAATCCGCCCCATTGCCATCCCAAATCCTCCAAGCAAAGACATCTCTATTCTTATTTTGTTGAAGATCAAATCTCAAATTCGGGAATGTATTGTTTATTGCTCATTTTAATATATGTGCATGGATTGGTTGCATTGATTTTATAAAATCAACTAATCTAATAGAAAACTGTCTATTTGCATGGGATTTGCTCCGTTTTCTTCCTGAGGTTGTCTGTAGGGTCTTCTTGATCTTTTTTGGGATTGGATCATCTTGCTTTATTTCGTCATGGGAACAAAAATTAGTGTTCAAAGCACTGTCGTCGGTGTGTGGCCATTTGAATGTCATCAAGACATGCTGATGTACACCCAATTCACGGGTGTTTTGGAAGCGAATGCATGACAAAAGTCCAATTTACGGGTGTTTCGGAATCGAATGCATGACAAAAGTCCAATTTACAAATACAAATGAGATACATGAGTAGAAAGGTTATATATAAAGGGATTCTAGTCATGTGAACAGTTTGAATTTATCACATCATTCATGTAAAACTTTAGTCTCATGATGCTCGGTATTTTTTTGGCCGACGGTGATATGCGTGGTGTGCCAGAGTTTAACAACTCAAACGAACAAACGTCTGTCGACCCCAAGTGTCAAGATAGATAGAGAGACCGACGGCCAGATACTTCGATCATCTATTGGACCACCAATAAGATGGAATCAGGTGACTTGTGAAGGGGAGGGTTCGTCCTTCAAGTGGGGTTTTTTTGGCCTATAAGATACAAAGACTTTCAAGCTTGGTTCGAAATTATGGCGAAAGAACAACCTAATATAAAGTAAGTTGGTCGTATTTGACAAACAACGTACAGACTCAATTTTTTACCGATGTAAGGACTTGACAGAAGAATTGCAGTATAAATAAAATAAATCATAAAGTGAAATCCAACGTACAGAGTCTATTTTTTACCGATGTAGAGACTTGACGGAAGAATTGCAATATAAATAAAATAAAACATAAATTGAAATCCAAGCCGTGACTTAGAGCAGGGGGCTGGAATCAATCAGGTGGTGAACCGCGGAACTAGGTCCATCGGTGACTGAGCAACAGGATGGAGAGCGGCCGTGGTTGATAGCAATGCGTTAAAAACAGGCGACTGATGAGTGATAGAATGATCTTCCACACCAACCACGAAGGTCGGAAAAAGATAAGTGACCTAGAGGTTGGAGCACAACGTTGCGCTGATGTATTATTTGTTGTTGAAGTTGAAGCGGGTTTCTTTGTTTCTCGACTCTTGTATTTATAGTTTTTGAAGCCACAACGACTATGAGCACATTCCTTTGCCCATTACCAAGCATGGTTGTCTCTTTGACTATTTAACATTTTCTAAGTGTCCTGAAATCTGCATCTTCTTCCACCTGTAAGTAGTTGCCATAACTACTTTTGAAACTTTAAAGCACTTTTCCATGTGTCACATGTAGGTATTTATCATAACTACTTTAAAGCTTTAAAAGACTTTCATGTGTATTCTTTGGGATGTGTCATATGTAAGTAGTTGTCATAACTGCTTTAAAACTTTAAAGCACTTTCATGTGTCTTCTTTGGGATGTGCCATGTGTAAGTAGTTATCATAACTTCTTTAAAGACATTTGTCACATATCTTCTACCACATACAATCAGTTACAATAACTTATCTCTACTTTTTGTCTCGTGTGACTAAGTAACTATTTATCATCTTCCTTATCGGCCATGTGCTTGGTGGTTATTGTAACTTTCAGCCATGTGTCATAAAGATATTTGATTGAAATTATTTGTCTTCTTCCTCATTGGGTTTGTATGGGCTAAGCATCGACCATGGTCAGCCTTTCTTCGGTCGAGTAATCAACCTTAGTCACAGTCGATATGGTTACTGTAACGAACTGAAATTTTAGTAATTAACTTTGGTCCAAAGAATAAATCCCAGAAATATAAGACTTATGCTGTAATACTAGAAATTTCATAAATATCTAGATGGAACACTTACTATTGGGTCACACACAAGAGATAACCTACATGAACAAACATGGCATCACACTCCCATTAAAATCTGAACTAGTGGTGGAGATCTTTCCCACCAACAATTAACTTGATCTAATAGTTGAGATTAGAAGGGATAAGATTAGGAGGAATAACCTAACCCTAATTCATTTTTGTGTTTTGTGGAGAAGAGAGAAGAGGAAGAAAGAGCTAAGCAAGAAGACATCACTGAAGAGGTGAAGTTCAAGAAAACGAATCGTCAACCACGCGAAGGTAAATACATTGTGTGCAATCGTTGTGTATGATTGAGGTTTCTCTATGAAGAGATTATGTGATTGAAGTTTCTTAAGTTCATTTATAGAATTCATGGCTTAAATTAGGTCTTGTGTGTATTATTCATGTTAAATTATGTTCATGATGTGAAAATTAGGTTTTATGATGCTTATGATTTTCATGATGAATTGTGTTTTGAAGTGTTTAATTTAGTTTAGAATACTTAGATTATGGTTTTTAGAATGTGTGTGAAATCGCGAGATTACCGTGCGTTGGTGGACCGGTCAGTGTGCCGACCAGTCCACCGAAGCAAGTTCTTTGCTGTGGGGCACTGTCGGTGGACTGGTCGGTGTACCGATGAGTTTGCCGATGCCCACTGCATGTTTTGAGGCCCTATCGGTGAACCCATCGGCACACCAAAGATCTGTCGAGGGAGCGTTCAGGAGTCACTGTCGGGGGACCCGTCGGCATACCGATGAAGCCGTCGAAGGAAAAATTGGGGACCCTGTCGATGGGGTGTCGGTCCCCCAACCATGCCACCGACAAAGCTTTATTAGTGCCTTGTAAGAGGATATTGTAGAGCCTAGTTGGACAGGTGAGTTCACTGATCAATGCTAGATTGAGTTAGTATGTAGAAATTGTTTATGATGTGATTGACTTAATTCATGAACATTCATTTGAGATACCTTCCCCTTTGTCGGCAGTTTAAGAAAACCGTCGTGATAACTGCCGAGAATATCTCCCA
The DNA here is from genome assembly GCA_031762675.1 of Pachysandra terminalis. Lineage (NCBI taxonomy): Eukaryota > Viridiplantae > Streptophyta > Magnoliopsida > Buxales > Buxaceae > Pachysandra > Pachysandra terminalis. The sequence goes on along the minus strand of JAUPMG010048594.1, from coordinate 2,025 downwards.
CGGCAGGGGAATTCTCAGCGATTAAGTAAACCGCTGAGGCAGGTTTAGACGGCAGTTAGGTTATATATCCCGGCTGTTTGGGACCGCCGGGAAAAACCTTGTATTTTGTAGTGTGTAACACCATATTTGCACATTGTATTTACTGAGTGTGTTGCTCAATCCTTTCTGGCTCCTAACATTTCAAGTGAACCCAGCGTGAGGAGGTGAGGCACCAGAGAGTGATGCCGAGACGGCTTGGAGAAGCTGCAAGAAGAATAGTTCCATTTTGTGTATGAGATTTAGCAATTTGATATATACGGTATTGGGAACAGTTAGACTCCATGATTCTGGATTATGATGTATTAAATTTACTTATTCACCATAGTGGGTGATTGTGATTTCACAGGATATTATTATGTTTTGATATGAATCTTTTGATTCCGTTGTTATTGTATTGTGGATATTTTGTAGTTTATTGTTATGTGAGTTGTGCCATCCCTTAGGAGTGAGTAGAGGAGGGGTGAGAGTCACGCTTGGGATTCAGGGTTATCCCTAATATTCATGGGGTGTACCCTAGAATTCAGGATGTGACAGAGTGGTATCAGGGCCTGAGTTTTAATAGAATTTTAGTTTGGTGACGCTTATAGTACGTGGATGAGGAGTAGTATTAGATTGGCATGATATTGGAGCCTTAGTTATCTTACCTTGATTTTGGATGTTGTGTGCCCTTGGATAATGGCATGTGACATTGATATTACTTGAGTCGTTAGGCTTACCTCTACCATTTAATTTCAAAATGGCTGGGAGGAGGAGAGCGGGTACAAATGGTGCTAGTTCTTCTGGAGGTGTGGAGGAACGGGATCCTCAACTAGCGGGAGTTTATTAAGCGCTAAAGGACATGGCTAATACGATGAGACAAAATTAGTATCCTAATGTCGTACAGCCACAAGAGAATCCAGCTAGTAAACTTCTGGAGAGATTCAAGAGATTAGGACCATCAGTGTTTAAAGGAACAATTGAACCAATGGAAGCAGAGGAGTAGTTAGACCAATTGGAACACATCTTTGAAGCTTTGGAATGCGAGGATTTAGAGAGAGTGAGACTAGTTTTCTTCATGTTGGAAGGAGAAGCTAGGAGCTGGGAGCAATGGGAGAAGAAGAGATTTACTAGGAGAGATTCAAGGAGATGTTTTTGGAGAAATACTTCCCTAAGAATTCCCAGAAGGAGAAGGAACTCGAATTCATGAGACTTGAGCAAGGAACCATGACGACTGCAGAATATGAAGCCAAGTTTATGAAGTTTTCACAGTTCGCGTCCTATGTTGTGGACAATGAAGAAAAGAAGATATTCTTGTTCGAGAATGGGCTAAGGGGGAACATCAAGTCCAAGCTAGTGATGAGGGAGTTTACCAAGTACTAGGACATAGTTAATACAATGAGGAAGGTGGAGAAAGCAATGCTGAGTTTGTGAAGATCTTAGAGCAGAAGAAGAAAGAGAAGAGCAAGGAGAAGCAACTTGCAAGCCGATCACAAGGGAGATCAGGAGCAATCCAAGAGGCAGCGGACTGATGATGGCAAAGCGTTAGAATATTGGTACCAACCATCTTACTTGACTCAAGTCACGGACAAAGTTTGCTTCAACTGTGGGAAGCGGGGACATCTATGGAGGGAGTGCCGATTGTCACCAAGAATTGAACGACGAAGACAGCAAGACTTTCAATCCAGGCCCGGTACTGCACCATAGTTCGTGCCAAGGCCACACTATCAATAGACTTCCACGGAGCAAGCACCGCAACAACAGCACCAACAGTGAGGACCGAGACCGGTAGCTTCACAACACCAACTACCTCCATAGCAGCAACAGTAACAACAACAGACCTATCAACCACCTCAAGGTCGCCTTCATGCTCGTAACAACCCAAGTCAATTAGGGGAGTTTAGTGTAAATAGTAATAAGTTTAATATGTAACTAGTTAGAAATTGAGGACTAATTTAAAATTTTTAGTAATAGCTAATTAATTGACTTTGACCAATTGTGATTGGTGGG
>JAUPMG010048583.1:0-13983 GCA_031762675.1 Pachysandra terminalis | reverse complement strand
ATGGCGGCGTGGTGTAGTGTTCTCCCAGAATTTCAAGACATTTCGTTGTCTGATCTTGTTAGATGTTGGGAGTCCATCATTTTGATGTAGGATGGAGTGGTGTTGGCAATTGTATCCGTTTACTGTGTTTTGTGTCCCTTCGTATGGTTGTTCCTGTTGTATCCTTTGGGGTCTTTTGATTTTTTCTTTGTTGGGTTTTCGGTTCTCTGCCTTAGGGAACTGTTAACCTATTTTCTGTACATTCTTCTCATCTATATCATTTTCGTTATTGATCAAAAAAAAAAAAAAATTAAATAAATTTATATAACCCAAAATGTGACAAAATAATGGATGTATAGTGATTGAAATATATTTAGGAAGGTACGGTCGCATATCAACCTAGGAAAATATGGAGATCCCATCCATAATGATATCCTAAATAAGATAAACATATCTAAATACACTAAACATAATATTTAAGTTATTATTACATGGAATGGTACCATCATATGAATTGGGCCCAATATTGTTACTACATAGAGATGATGTTGTATGGTTAGTATAGAGATGGTGGGGGTGATGAAGAATACATTGAGCCGAGGTGTCACTCTTTACAAATGTGATGTACTGATTTCTCTTCATTGTATTTGTACATTTCATCTAATTGTATTGTCATTCAGGAAATTTTATTGTGTTTAGTGTATTTAGATATGCTTATGTCTTATTTAGAATATCATCGTGGATGAATTCTCTATTTCCCCACATATTGGTACGTAACCGTGCCTCCTCAAATATATGTCATTCATTATACATGAATTGTCTTTGGTCATATTTTTAGTTATTTAAATGCACTCTATGTAAGACTCCAAGAAAGTTTTTAAAAAAAATGTTCATCCATATTTTTCACTTTTTCTTCAAGTTTTTCTTTTTTTTTCACCATGTTCCTGATATGTCGCTGACATGTCGAGAGAGTTTTGGGGATGCTTCTATACGTAAGAAAGGTGCAGTGGATGAAATTGAAGAGCTGGATTTATGGGAACAGCAGAGGGGGTTGTCTGAGAGGGAGAGGGATAGGAGGAAGGCTAAGAAGGCGGAGTTAGATAATATTCTTAGACATGAGGAGATTAGTTGAAGATAGAGAAGGGGATGGGAATACTGGGCTTTTTCATAAGTTGGCTAATGGGAGATCAACTTGTAATGCCATCACAAATCTTTTGGTGGATGGGGTTAGGATTGAAGAAGTGAATGATATTACGGGGGCTATGCAAGAGTTTTATGGTAAGCTGTATAAATCGGAGCAGGATTTGGTTTTTAGCCTTAGGAGTATTCCTGGGGTTGCTTTATCCCCTGTGCAGGCTGTATGGTTGGAGAGACCTTTTGAGATGGAGGAGAATAGGGTAGCCATTATGGGAATGGATAGAGACAAAACACCAGGGCCAGATGGATTTACTATGGCTTTCTATTAGGAATGTTGGGAGATTATTAGTTAGGATATTATGGGAGTTTTTAAGGAATTTTATCATAATGGGGTGATAAATAAGATCATTAATGAAACAATTCTGGTATTGATTGCTAAAAAACAAGGAGCTATTAAGCTTAAAGATTTGGTTTTTAGCCTTCGGAATATTCCTGGGGTTACTTTATCCTCTGCTCAGGCTGTATTGTTAGAGAGACCTTTTGAGATGGAGGAGATTAGGATAGCCCTTATGGGAATGGATAGAGACAAAGCTCTAGGGCCAGATGGATTTACTATGGCTTTCTATCAGGAATGTAGGGAGATTATTAGTGAGGTTAATATGGGGGTTTTTAAGGAATGTTAACATAATTGAGTGGTAAATAAGATCACTAATGAAAATTTTCTGGTATTAATTGCTAAAAAAACAAGGAGCTATTGAGCTTATAGATTTCAAACCCATTAGTCTAATTACTAGTCCTTATACGATAATCGCAAAGGTTTTGGCTAAGAGACTTAAAAAGATGATTGGGGATTTTGTTTCAATGAATCAGTCGGCCTTTATTGCTGGAAGACAAATTTTGGATAGTATCTTGGTGGCAAATGAGGTGGTGGAGGAAAGGAAGAGAAGTGGGGATCCAGGGTTTATGTGTAAGTTGGATTGGGAGAAAGCTTATGATAGGGCGGAATGGGGTTTCATTGATTCGGTGTTGGAATGGAAGGGGATTGGTTCTAGATGGAGGCAGTGGATTAGTGGATGTTTATCAAAGGTATCCTTCTCTTTCTTGTTTAATGGGAGTGTTCACGATCATTTTGAGACATCTAGAGGTATTAGAAAAGGGGATCCTCTTTCCCCCTTTCTATTTACTCTAGTGGGGGATGTTTTGAGTAGATTTTGATTTATGGTGGAGAATATGGGTCTTATAAGTGGTTTTTTGGTAGGGAGGAACAGAGTGCCTATATCCCATTTATAGTATGTTGTTGATACTATATTGTTTTTTGAGGCTATGGAGGAGCAGGCATATTGGATTAAGGCGATCTTGAGATGTTTTGAAATAATTGCTAGTCTTAAAGTTAATGTAGAGAAATCTACCATTTCGGTATTTCATGTGGAACAGGGTCAGGTTCAGCAGTTTGTAGAGTATCTAGGTTATCGAGTTATTCATCTTCCAATTAGATATCTTGGTCTTCCTTTGGGGGATAGTGTCAAATCCTTTTCATTTTAGTCCCTTGTTATTGAGAGAGTTGAGAGAAGATTGGCCACTTGGAAAATGAATTATCTATCTTTATGGGAGAGTTACTTTAATTAAGTCGGTGTTAGCTAGTCTTCCTATATATTATTTGTCTATTTTTCAAGCGCCGGCTAGAGTTGTTAAGGCTTTGGAGTAAGTCCAGAGGGATTTTTTGTGGGAGGGTGGAGATCATAAGAAGGATCATTTGGTTAAATGGAGCTTGGTGTGTAAGAGTAAAGAGACAGGTGGTCTCAATCTAGGCAACATTCAACGTCAGAATTCTGCTTTGCTAGGCAAATGATTATAGCGCTTTGGCAATGACATTGAGGCTCTTTGGTACAAGGTAATTGTAAGCAAATTTGAGACAGGTTTGAATGTTCGGGATATTAATCAATCTGCTAGAATTTATTTGCATAGTCCTTGAAAAGCCATTTCTGCTTTAGCTTCTTGTTTCTATCCTATCATTCGGTTTGGGGTGGGCACAGGTTCCACAATTCCTTTTTGGCATGACTTATGGTGGGGGAAATCCATTTTTAAAGTAAGATTTTGCATATTATTTCTGGTGGTACAGCATAAAGATGCTAGGGTTTCTGAAATTCTTTCTTGGTCTTCTTCAAGTTTAGGATGGAATCTTCATTTTAGAAGAGATCTTAGATCGGCTAAGTTGGATGAACTTTCTACTTTCTTTGATGTTCTAAAGTTTTGTTTTATTGATTCTGGGTGTGTGGATTATCGGGTTTGGCCTTTGGAGTCTAGTAGTGTTTTTTTTCACCAAGTCCTTTTTTTGTTTCCTCGGGAGGGAGGATAATTTTGATCCCCCTCCTTTTGTGCTTCCAAATTGTGGAATGCCAAAGTTCCTCCTAGGGTGAGATTGTTTGCTTGGACTGCTATTTTATATCGTATTAATACCTATGATATACTACAAAAGAGAAGAGGCAATTTGGCCTTTTCTCCGCATAATTGTTTCATGAGCAGGAATCAAGGGGAGTCAATGGATTATCTACTTCTTCATTGTTCAGTAGCAAGAGGGATTTGGATGTATTTTCTGCAGTTGATGGGCATAGATTGGGTGGTACCAAAGAGTTTGGTGGATTTGTTTGGTCAGTGGCGGTTTCAGGGATTGGGTAAAAGAGGTAAGGTCTTTTGCGAAGCAATGTTCTTTTCGGTTCTTTGGGTTATTTGGGATGAGCAGAATAGGCGTATTTTTTAGGACGATCGACGAGAAGTGTCTTGGCTTATTGATTCAATCATGGGTACGGTGGCGGGATGGATGTCTGTTAGACATGAATTTCATGGCTTTTCTATGGACTCCTGTCACATCCCATTTCCAGGGGGTACACCAATTCAAGGTTTTCCCACCAGAAGAAGGTCAATGCAACTCTCACCACCTCCATAGAAGGTGACAAACAGTGAATAACAAGAGACAAAATTAATAAAAATCTATATTTTAGATATTCATACTTTACCAGGACCCTTAATAATCATCTATGAGGTGGATACACTCTAACCCAAGTCCAACAGCAAAGTTCTCAGAGATACGCAGCTTAACCTGAAAAATATATATATAAAGAGGGTGAGCTAGAAAGCTCGTGAGTAAACCTGCAATACCCGAGTATTTACCCAGAAACACAATTCAGTTAATAATATGAGATTTACATAATAACTTTAGAATAAGATGGTTTTCATCCTTAATCTTTATATTTTGATGAATATCCTTAACGTTTATATTCACCATTCCCTTGTCACTTACATGCTTCAAGTATTAGTAATTTTACACTTTGGGTCTTAATGCTTACATCACATCAAATAACTCATATCACAATTCAATCTTTCATTCTCACTTCATGGATGCATGCTATGTCATGAATAATGCATTGGTTCTTCATTTGATGCAATGACATGAACAGTTAAACCATCATCCCAAGCAATGGTAGTTTCAAACAAAATGAAATGCAAATGAATGCTGTCACAACTATGACCCCTAGATATCCACGTTACATCCCTACTGAGGCCACCGATGCATCTTATCGATCACATGTACCAATTCTGGCTAAGGGCAACAGTAGATTCTGTGTGTACAACCCAATTTTAGGGATTTTCAACCCATGGGCACCTCTTGTCCCACCTTCATTTTTGATCTAAGGTCCGCAACCAAGGCAATCTTTCAGCCTCTGTGGAACATACCAATTCACAATTATCTGATAGATTACTCTCACCACATATGAATGTATACACCCAAATTCGGGTTATATAAACATAAGTGTTCATTACATCCCTCGTATATACACCCAAGCCAGGTTATATATGAGTAACAATCCGGAACAAGGAGTTAGGAGTTGCAAAGCCCTCTTCAAAAGTCGATCTTTGACTTAAAACAAATCCTTTCCGGACTCCAAGATCATCACTCCTTGGCACTCTTCATTGAGCCCAAGTTTCCTCACATCATCCCTTTGGTTCACATCACACGAAAACCAAAGTGTAGTCGTGTCACTGGGTCACCCTTCAGGCCCCAAATGCATGAATGTCCCATTAGAAGCATGTAATGCATATGTACATGAATCTCCCATCACATGTAACGATAAATCATAACTTGCTTTTAAATAAACATATCACAAATCATTCATCACGATAATTCTAAACAAACACAATAATCCATGTGTAACCATCCATCCATTCTAATAATATATCTAAAATCAAGGTTTTAAATTTCGCCAACATGCTGCCGAAATGTCGCCATTTCCTCAGCGAAATGACGATATTTCCCCATTTCGGTGAAATATCGGCGAAATCTGGCGAAATTTCGCCAGACACCCCTTGGCGAGATGTTTGGAGAAATCGAAATTTAAAACCTTGTCTAAAATGGATAAAACACAATGTACATGCTCACAAGTTAGCATCATCATTGGTCATCATGCATTTCCATGTTACATCATATCCTGGCATCATTCAGCAGTCCTTCACTTTCATATATCATGCTCACTCATAACAAGATAAGTACTTAGAATTATCACATTCATAATCTCGTTGTATTATTTGTGTCATTAACAAGCCTTGTACACATTCACCAGTACATACATGAATTCATTATCCTTTCATTCCACATCATTAGCCTAGTCATCTACAAATTACTTTCCTATTGATTTGACACAATCACTTCATCACATGACTCATCTCATCATAGGTATATGTATACACACTAAACATATAAGATGTACCATGTACAATAAACTAACTTACATTGCCTCATTACTTCACACACTTCCTTATAGGTATGTAGTACACTACTCATAATTCCACTATCCAACTTTCATTTAATGTTTCTAATGATCTCAGTTCACCTTAGATGTTAACTTGTATAAATTCAGGATTCAAATTCTTAGAGTCATACCAGGCCGGTGACCTCGCCGATGGAGTGCCGGTGTACCGGTGGCTTTATTGTTTCTTCTCAAATTTTGTACTAGATTTCCGTTGGTAGCCTTGCCGGTGGTGTGCTGTTATATCGACCAACACAAGGGTAGTCCATTTAAAGTCCAAGTAAACCTTTTATCAAACACCTACGTAATCTAAAGTAAACAAGTACCATATCTTGGCCGGTGGACATAGTCGGTGGGGTTGATCAGTAGACTCACTTAATCCACCCCTGACCAAAGTTGATTTCCAAATTCAACTAACTGGGCTTTGTCGGTGGACTCACCAGTATACCGATGTTCTGCCGACAGTGACATAATTTCACAGTCTTACACCTAAAAACTTCTTACTTCAATTCCATATCAATTTCTTAGATTTTATTACCAATTCCAATATAATTTTTACCAATTTCACAATAGTTACGTATATCACCACATTCGTCCACATAAACCTAATTATGATGGGATTTCTACCACTTATCTTTAATTCCAGCCCTTTTACTTTAATTCAAGTTCAATACAGTGATTCTTATACATTAACTCATATAATTCCACTTCAAATCAATACCTATATATATATATTAGGAAATTCATGGATGATAATAGAACTGATATTTGGGTTTTTGCCCAAATACCTAGGGATTGTAAGTCCACTCACCTGAATGTCTGATTTGGGTTGTTAATCCTCTTGCTTCAGCTTCTATAGTTGTTCTTCCATCTCTAGGGTTTGTCTCTTCTAATTCTCCAGCCATCTTTTTATCTTTTTAGGTTTTCTTAGGTTATAAGGAGTATTTATACTCTTACCAACTTAAGTTAAGGTCCTGTTTGGTTGGTCTCTTATTTGTCTCACTAAAGTCTAGTTCTTTTGATTAAGTTGACTCCACTTATCAATTCCAATTAGTCTTTAAGTCTTCTTTAATTCTCCAAATTTTAGTTTAGAGGTTCTCACACCGTATCATTTTCTTATCAGGTAAAATTTACCAATTTACCCTTAATTCTATATGTACTAAAATACCTTTTATTCAAGTTCAAAAATTTTCAGTTCATTACAACTCTATTAGTAGAAGTTGGCATGATCTGAGTTTTTCATCGGCCTCTTGCTCGAAGAAGAAGATAGAGTGGAAGGCACCTTCTAGGGGTAGTGTTAAACTTAATTTTGATGGATCTGCTTTGGGTAATCCAAGAAGGTTTAGGATAGGGGGTGTATTTAGGAATTTTAATTGTGTCATGTTACATGTTTTTTCTGGACCGATTGGCATCGTAGATTCTACTACTGCTGAGTTGAAAGCATTGATTGTAGGTTTGGTGGAAGCAAGGGAACTGAACGTTGAGGATATACAGGTTGAAGGTGACTCCTTATTGGTAATTTCTTGGATGATAAGTGATGGTAGCTATCCTTGGAAATATGCCCATTGGATTAGACGTGCTCGGTATCTTTCTAATAGTTTAAATTTATCTTTTAACCATGTTTGAGATCAGTAAATGAGGTTGCAGATTTTTGGGCTAGAAGAGGTGTAGAAAGAGTGGAGTTTGAAGATGGATTGCCTGTGGGGGAGGAGATTTTGATATCAAATGGATAGAATTCTGTATTCTGTTTCTTAATTATTGTATTCTGTTTCCTTTTGTAATTATTGCTGCTGTTTAGTTTTTTCGGATCACATTTCGTGATTCCTCGTTTTGTACATATCCTTTTTTATGATTAATAAAATTGTTGTTAATGATCAAAAAAAAAAATTCAGCGACATGGTGCAAACAACCACTAAAGCGACTTTTGCCTATATGTTGTGGCACACAAAAATAAGGACATGTTCCACATGTCGTGATATGTAAAACACTGCTCTGAACAACAACAGCAATGCTGCTACGTCTAACAAATCTCGTCCTCAAGCTAGAAACTTATATAGAAGGAAGGATCTACCTTCACAACAGCAACAACTATTGGGTTAGTTTCCTTCCAGAGTTCAGAGACGTATCGTGGTCGGATATGATGAGAAGCTGGGATACCGTGGCCTATCTATAAGTGTTGATGGGATGTTTATTAGGGTGGTTTTCTTGTAACATTATGCTTTGATCCTTCCTTCTTTTTTCCTTTGTTCCTTTTGCCTTTCTTTGTACTTTTATCTCTCTTCTTTTTTAATAAAATTTTGTTATTGATCAAAAAAAAAAAACAACTATTGGTTAAGTAATCAATGCCTAACTCCTTTACATACACTCTTTTAAACAATCCCAATTAGAAGAGTTAGATCTTTCCCTCTATAGAATTGCAGAAGGATGCCCACGCTGAATAATTAAATCCTCCTTCCTCTGAAGTGCAAAAAGATTCCATGGTTCAAGCAACAGTAAATCGTGAATCTACAGATTCTTTAGAAGGTACAGGCGTTCCTAATCAAGATAATTCCATGGATGGAAGAGCAGAAATTCATGATACCTCGGATTCTTTGGGTAGTACGGGTAATCCTAAACAAGTGCACTCAACTCCAATTAATTCTATTCCTTCTGGCAATGACTCAGTTAGAATACACCAATCCTTTATTCCTAAAGGAATTCATTTTTTTGACAATCTAAGACCTTCTGAAGTAAATCTATGAAGGAAAAGGAGTTCTTATCTGATGGAGAAAAAGATGCTTAGGTGGAGAGTTTAATTGCAGGTCCTTCATCGATGATGGGAGGCATTTGCCTCAAGATATTGCAGTAGCCAAAGCCAAAGGCTTAAAAAATAAAAGAAAAGAAAAGAAAGGCAGCCAAGGAGAAGGATTTGGAACCTCCAAGACATTTCGCTAGATATCTTTTGAGATCCAATCAAGGTACAGCTCAGATTTCCCATCATTAACTTCATTACATGGAATATCATAGGCTCGGGAAACATTAGTTCCTGTTGTTGTTTGGATAAAACGAATTCTGTTGCCAAGATATTTCCTTTTGCAGAAATATTAAAATGGATTGCTTACTCCACAACCAAGCAAAAGGAAAATTCATTTAACAAAAGCTCATATAACGTGAGTGAAATCATGACTGACCATAACCAACCAAATGTTTTGGCCAATATAAGGGTAGATTTCTAAAGGGATAACCAGTTAGGATCTGATCCTATAATTGACAAGATACCTCACATTCTAGAAAATTTTCCAACAATTCAAGAAGTATTAGTGGGCAGCAATAGAATATTGATCGGGTGAGTGGTGACCTAACAAGCGATAAAGTGAATGATATCATGAACTCGTTGTTATACTTCCAATCAAAGTGACAAAATTATTTGGAAGCCCAATTCTTCTAGCTCGTTTTCTACTTGTTAATAACCACTAACTCTAAAAGCTTAAGCTGTTAGAGAATGGCACAACAATGTATATCAAATGGTTCAACACCCTCCCGCACGTTCAGGCTCCGCACAGGAACAACACATCCATGAAAGAATATAGGGCACTGAGACAAACACACTACACACACCTACATGGGAACAACACATCCGTGGGAGAACAAACACACAAACACATACCCCCAAGATTCGAACACTCAAGTTCCCGCTCTGATACCATGTAAATATGTAAAGGTGAGAAAGAAGAAGTATGGAGGAGAAGAGGAATGTGTAAATGTAACCTCTCTCCCTACACTAAGCATTTATATATTAATATTAAAAGAGCAAAAATTACATAATTAACCATATGTTCTAACATTAACTATTACCCCATGCAAGAAGGCATTCTTCACATCTAATTGGAAGAAAAGCCAATTAAATTGACAGCTAAAGAGATAATAACTCATATAGATGTAATTTTGGCTACTAGAGAATAAGTTTTTGCATAATCGATGTCATATATCTGAGCATAACCCTTTGCCACTAGACAAGCATTCAATCGTTCCATTGTGCCATCAGGATGAAATTCAATTGTATAAACCCAACGACATCCTATTGCCGATTTTTCAAGTGGAAGAGATACCAACTCCCAAGTGTCATTAATATGTAAAGCAGCTATTTCTCCTTCCATAGTTTTCCTCTAACCCGCATCAGAAAGAGCCTCTTGTACAGACTTAGGAACAAATAGAGATGAAATGAATGAGGTAAAACAATGAAATTTAAAAGACAAATGAACATACAAAACAACACCATCTATTGGATGAGTTATACACGTATGTTTTCGTTTTCACTAAGCAATAGGAACATCAAGATCAGAAAAAATAGGAACAATAGGTGTAGGACTTACCAGATCCAGATCTACAGACATTTAAGTAGTTAGTGGAGCCATAAAATTAGTAAGTCTTGTGTATACCTTGGTGATGGCCGTTTGGCTCTGGGAAGAGACTATAAGAAAAAATGATAGCCGTAATCGGGTAGATAAATTATCCATCTCAACAGACTTACATTCATCGAAAAGAACGGAATGGATTCAAAGAATGTGACATCAGCAGAAACAAAGCGACGACGCAAGGAAGGACTTTTACTTATATTCTTTTTGAGTTCGAGAGTATCCCAAGAAAACACACTTAATTGCTCGATGATCAAGCTTATCTGTTCGAAAGTACCTCGAAGACAAGAGGTACAACGAGAAATAAAGGATTATCAGAGAACAAGGCAGAATAAAGAGATCGCCCAGCAAGAATTTAAGAGGGCATTCGATTAATAAGGAGGCAAGCACTTAGAACAGCATCACTCTAATAAGATTTTGGGACATGCATCTGAAATAATAAAGACGAATCACCTCAAGAAGATGACAATGTTTTCTTTCAGCTATCCCACTTTGTTGAGGGGTATGAGAAAATGATGTTTGATGGTGAATGCCTTGGGAAATAATGAAATCCTGAAATGGAGTCTTTGAATATTCTTTTGCACTATCAGATTGAAGTATATGAATGGGTGTTTCAAATTGATTTTGAATTTCTAAACAGAATGATTGAAAAATTGCAAATAACTCGGAACACTCTTTCATTAAATAAAGCCAAATCATTCATGAATAATCATCCACAAAAATTACAAAATATCGAAATCCCACGTAAGAGGTTACCTACAGTGTTTGCAATGTCGGGCGACATGTCGCCATTTTCAGAGTGGGCGATACGAAATCAGGGTGTAAATTGCTTCACCCTATTTTGCCCACATGTCGCAGATGTCGGCAACACCATGTAAAAAACAGACATTACTTGGGTCGCGCGACATGTCGCCGACATCGCGACATGTTGCCGACACCATGTAAAAGGGAAGACTTGGAAATTCACGACATGTCGTGCGACATGTCGTGTTTAAAGGGGAAATTCACCATGTAAAAGGGAAGAGTTGGAAATTCACGACATGTCGCGCGACATGTTGTGTTTAAACTGAAAACTTCAATTCTCTCTAAATCCCTCTCCCTCTTCCTATTTTTTTGTGATTTCTCCCCAAAACAAGTGTAATTTCACCGGATTTGTGTACTAAAACACAAATCGAAAACCGACCTACGACGTTACGCTGTTTTCAAGCCTTTCACCGACGAAATCAAGGTAAAAACTAAATTTTTTTCAGATCTAGAGTAAATATGTCCACGTTTTCAAGTATACTAATTATATGTTACGTCATGACACCCAATCTACAGATGGGTGTCGTTACTTTTTTTTTCATAATAGATATATTTATTTAATTATTTTTGCCGAAAAATACATAATAGATATATATATATATATTTTTTAGACCTAGATTAAATCTATCGATAAAATCATGTATACTAATTATATATTAAGTAATGACACCCGATTTACAGATGGGTGTCGTTACTTTTTTTTTTCCAATTAAATATATTTATTTAATTATTTTTGCAGAAAATACATAATATATATATAATAGGTATAAATAGCTTATATTTATGTAATAAATATTAGAATATTGTTGTAATAAAGTTTTATAATTTAAATTATAAAAATAAATTTTGATTTAATTTTTGATAATTATTTAAGTAATAAAAAATATTTATAATTTAAATATTTAAAAAAAATATAGAAAAATATAGGAAAAATAGTAGACAACAATATCACTAAAACTTAATAGTTTATGAGTTAAAATTTACTTTGATTAATTTCTGAAATTATTTAATTAGTGTAATTAATATTTTAAAATATATATAAAAATGATTAAAAAATAAAAAAAATATAGAAAAAATAGTAGAACATAAACGAATTAGATTGTTGAAAGTCTTGAGTTCTTGTGACTTTTCTATGTTGTTATTTGTTATAGGTTCATCTGAGATGGCATCGACTGGGAGGAGGACAAAGATAGGATGACAGCATGGGACCAAGTACGGGAATGATAAAAACAAATGCAACTACTGTGGGCATGTAATGAAGAGTGGTGAGGTTTCGAGGTTGAAACAGCACTTGGCACACGGTTACAAGAATGTAGCTAATTGTCCAACGGTGCAGATCATTTGTCGACTGGGGGTACATTAAGGAAAGATCAGAAGGAACAAAAGGAGAGTAACAGAAGAAAATTGAAGCAACCACCTAGTTTACTAGTGGATGACGATGACGATGATGACGGTGATTGGGATGATGACAGCACTCCCTATCCACCTGATCTCACTAGTGAGCGTGAGCAATTACAATTTCGCGTTGCATACCGGGCATCCATGCAGCTTTAGTATAAGAGGGAAGAGGAGCAGAGACAGCGGGCTTATGGAGCTGGACCATCAGGGGCTATGTCATCAGGGGCTAGGAAATCAGGGACTGGGGGATTGGGGTCTGAGTTGTAAGGGACTGGGCCATCTGAGCCAGGAGAGGGTACTGCATCTAGACCACATTTAGCACCGCCATTCGAGCGAAGTAAGAGTGTTAAGAGTAAGATGCCTGCTCCACTTATAGATCCATCTCTGTGAAACTCATCTGATTCAAGGCAAAAGTGCCTTAAGGTTATTTGGAGTGAAGGAAATGTAAGAGAAAAGATGGGTAAGTTTATTTTCAAATTCTTTATCTTCAATCACATCCCCGCTGCCCGCAAATGCAGCTGACTCACCACACTTCAAGAATATGGTTGACATCATACAGGAGTCGGTGAGAGGAGTGTTACTCCCCATCCCACGAGAGATTTTGGGGAAATATTTAGACCAGGAGGAGGCAGAGATCCAAGAGTACATTGATACATTAAGGCCTCATTGGGAGGAGTATGGCGTCATTGTTATGCGTGATGGGTGGACAAGCCCCACAAAGCTGTCCATTATAAATTTTATGGTCTATTGTCGAGGACGAGCAGTATTCTTGAAGTCTGTAGATGCCTCTGACAAGATAAAGGATGCAGATTACATCATGAGATTGTTGATTGAAGTCATCACTGAGGTTGGGCCGAAAAATGTGGTACAGATTGTGACAGATGACGGCAGTGCCTTTGTAAAGGTAGGGAAGACACTTATGTCAAACAATGACTACACCTTATATTGGACATCATGTGCAGCACATTGCATCGACTTGATGCTAGAAGTTGCTGCTAGACCGGCCGTTCTTAGTGTTCTCGAGGATGCACATACCGTGACAAACTTTATATACAACCACGCGTTTGTACTGGCGAAAATGAGAGAAGCATATCAAGGGGACATAGTAAGACCGGGCATTACTCGATTTGCAACCAACTATATAGCCTTGGAGAGCATCCTTCGTCACAAGGCAGGATTGAGGACTCTTTTAACCAATTCTGATTGGGTTTCTCTTCGTGAGAGCAAAACCGTTGTGGGCATAAAAGTTGAACAGATCCTTATTCAATCAAATTTTTGGGACAAGGTTCGTGACTTGGTCAACCTCTTGGAGCCCATGTATCGAGTCTTACGGACAGTGGATACGGATGCCTATCCTACTATGGGATCCGTATATGAGTTGATGCGGCTTATGAAGGATCAAATCAAAGTCGCTTGCCCGAGGAACGTCAAATGGGTCCACAACATCATCAATAATCGATGGTACAAGA
>JAUPMG010048572.1:0-13984 GCA_031762675.1 Pachysandra terminalis | reverse complement strand
AGGTAAACAGAAGAAGATAGATTATAATGTGGATGAATGAGGTCAAATCTTATTAAATGCATGCAGTGCTCCAAAAAAATATAGTGTCCACCAAGGTGATCTAACAATCAATCTAAGATGTTGTGCAATCTGTTAAACCTATAAATATGACAAGTTCCCACATGATCGATCCGTCCTATGAGCAAGATTTCTTATCGAACCATCTCCCCAGTACAGGGCCTTCTCATGGATAGGATATTGTATGAGCACGGACATAGTTTTAAGGGTTCACAACCTAGGAGGCACAATCCCCCCCCCACTTATTTTTTATCATGGGTAATACTCCAAGGTTCCATCACGTAGATTGCCTAAGGAAATCATGTCCATTTACAGTTAATAGAGATCTCTCTTTCTCTCTCTCTCTCTCTGAATATCCATCCAAGCTTTCACATCATGAAATGTCTTGAAAAAAGGGTCCACAAACAAGGATGAGGATATTGGGGTAGATAATCCCTCGACTCAACCAGTCAAACACCTCACTCAATACAACTTCGTATAATAACACTCTTATCACTCTTGAGTCCAACTCATGGACTCTGAGGTAGAAGGGATTACTCATGGACCATATCAAGCTCAAGAGTCGATGCAGTGCAAGTGATGAGGTGCACATTAAATACACATTTATCTTCATTGTTTATAGGGTGCATTATCAGATTAAACATGATTCATCACCATTATTCAGGTAATACAATTTATGGTTGCAAATAAATGTAGTTTGTACCAAGATTTGAGTTCACAAGGAAGAAAGTATACTAACAATTCAATGTAGAACACAATTGCGTATCCTTTGATCAATTCCAATCAAAATGAAGCTAAAGTACAAAAGATTTCTCGGGGACTTTTCCAGAGGCTCAAAAATTCCAAAAGGTCCCTCGGCGCACCGATCTTGGTCTCGGTGAACTTTCCAGGGATTTGAAAATCCCCGGAAAGCCTCTGCGCACTACTTGGCGAACCGGGTAGGTCGCCGACAGTTCTTGAAGGCACTCGGCGAAGAGTTCGGTGCACCGCGATGGTCGCCGAACCGCACGTTTGGCCAATTTTCTGGGTTTCTCTTCTTTCTAGCAACCTAAAGGCACAAGAATCTAAAACAAGCTATCCACTACATGTTTTAACATAGAATACACCGAAGTTCATGAAATTTAAATACCATTAGAACAAACTGCAAGGTGAATGCATTCCTCACTCAAATAGCATGAAATGAAATGGAAAAATCCATGGAAGTAGTCTATGAACATCTACGTCAATCAAATATCAATTTGAAACAATTTACTTACCTAATGAAATAAAGAAATCACCAACACAAACAACTAGCAAGCTTTAAGACCTTCTTCACCACCAAGTTTCTCTTTAACCTAGGTTTTCTTCTAAGCACAAGGCAAACAAATCTCTTTCATGCATGGAAGAGACAAAGAAAGGGTTGGTCATGCTTCATGTGTCTCTCTCAATGAGGTGGCAAGATCTAAACCTTAGATCTCACCCACCAAAAATCCTAACCCTTGATTCAAGACATGAGTGAGGGTTGGTAAATCCCTCCAACCACTATTTCTCTTATCAAATCCTAGCCCCTGAATTCTAAGTGAATGAATCTAAGCCACACATCACAAAACAAAGGTTCAAATGAATCCTTGCCACACATCACAAATATAAAAGGGGTCCTGTTATGGTGTGTAGCGCCCAAATTAATAAGGCGAACTCACAACCAATTGCACGGCAGGATTAACCCAATGTTTAATCCAAACACAAGAAATTAAGCATCATAAATGTTCACTAAAACAAGCATGCATAATAAAACAATTCAGGCCGTTACACATGTAACCGAATATCAAATCAGAATATATATATATATCGTATTTGAATCAAACAACGGCTTCATAAAAGCCTACAAATCCAAAAAAGTAAAAATATTCATCCCTATTACATCAATTCAAATCTATAAACCAAACGCAACAATCAATTGCAAACAACATCAGTCCACACAATCCATCTATCCACCTTAACCTGCAACATGAAAGGTTGTGTGAGCTTGGAAGGCCCAGTAAGAAACAAACCGACAACCATCCTCAAGGAACAACGATATTCCTTGCAAACACAACATATCATAGCAATCATCATGAAGAACATACATTCACACGCTATCACATTAGACCACACTAGTATCATGGAATTACGTGGAACAAGGGCAATACGTACATCACACTATCATATTGGCTCCTAGCATCATAATCATGTATTATCACAGCTACTATATCATATCAATTCATATCATCTTAAACATGGTATCAACATACTCATATATTTGAATATCAGCAACAAAAATCCTTATTAACTACACAATGTCAACATGTTATACACTCCACCATACTAACCAGTTCATACCATATACTTCATCATATCAGCAAGTCAATAATAGCACTAAGCCAATAACCATAATATCAGCAAGTCCACAATAACCATACAATTCTAATTCGATAACCATACAATGCTAACAATATTAACAAGTTCAATATCAGCAATATGAACAAGTCAATTACTATATAATACTTACAGTCCAATAGCCATAACTCCATAATATCAACTATATAATAGCAACAAGTCAATAACAAGTCAATATCTATACAATGCCGACAAGTCAATTACAAGCAATCCACAATGCTAACAAGTTAACAACCATTATATCAACAACAAGACAACAATCCCAAGCTCCAAAATATCCATAAGACAACACATACCACCCCCAGTGATCAGCCGGTTCCAAGTTACCTTAGCATTCATTTTAATACAGCTGGACGAGACTCTCTTATCAACCAATATTGATTCCAAGGTATTTACTTTAATATAGCTGAATAGTACTCTCTTAATCCCATGTTGTACAACATGGTTCCGTAGAACTTTCACCTACCCAGGCTCAACGCCCATAGCTATTTTCATACATTTAGGGATTAACACCCAGGGAGGCCTTCAAAGAGGACGTTTACCCACTAGCATTTAAGGATTTTAACATAGGGAGGCCTTCAAAGAAGACGTTTACCCACAACAACGAATCCACATTCTATCCGTAGCTGCCCGGTTACCCAGACAAGCCACCAAACAAAATCAGTAGGATTCCTGGTGATAGTATTCTTCGGAAGCTACCCGTGCGCCCATACACACGAATAATACTTGGAACATCATCACAAGTATCCTTTCCCACAAACAGTCGGATCTCCGGTAATAACACCCTTCGAAAACTATTCGTGCGCCCATACTCACGAATAATTCTTAGAATGCCATCACAAGAATCCTTTCCAACCAACATGCACAATCAATCACAATCACTCATGCACTATATATCATACAAGTTCATTCATATCCTAATAGTAGGATCTTCGGTGATAATACCCTTCGGAAGCTATCCGTGTGCCTACACGCACGAATAATCCTTAGGATACCATCATAGGAATTCTTTCCAACAAATAGAGGGATCTCCAGTGATAACACCCTTCGAAAGCTATTCGTGTGCCTATACACACGAATAATTATAAAGATAGCATTACCGGAATGCTTTCCAACACGTTAACAGAATCATTCACAATTATTCTGGTACTACATATCATTCAAGTCAACCAGTTCAATCATATCACAAGAAGTAGGATCTCTGGTGATAACACCCATTGAAAGCTATCTATGTGCCCATACATACGGATAATCCTAAGGTATCATTCACAAGAATCCTTTCCCAAATCATACGTGCATAACCAATCACAATCCTAATACACATGTACAATCCATCACAATCAAGTCATCCATACCCAGTTAATCACAATCATAGCATACATGCACAACGAATGGCACACATGCACTATCAATCACAATGACATTGTACATAACACATCAAATCATATCAACCATATCATTCCATGGTCTATATCCAAGTCTCTATTGTCATACAAGGTGTAGGGTCATAACCCCAAGCCCATTGGTCAAGTCTCTAAGTCACTAGGTCCAATCCCCAAAGTCGTGTCCACAGAAAACAGAACTGGGGTTTCATTGGTACCCTCACCGGTGTACTAGTGGGGTCTAATGGCCCCATTATAGCTATAAAACATTCCCTGTCGGTACCCTCACCGGTGTACCGGTGGGTACTGATACGGCCGTCTTTCTGTGGGTTTTCTGGGTTTGTAAACCTTTGGTTTTTGATATCCAATTCAATTTACATCTATCCTAGATATCAATATGCATCAAGATAACAATAATATACTAATCAAATCTTATCCCAACAATTCAATTAACTTTCAATCAAGTTTAACATGGATCTAATCACACATGCTCATACAAATCTGGAAATTAATCCTATCAACATGATAGATCTATCTAACATGATTCAAACACATATTAACATACTAGATCTACCTAGCATGATTCAAATACCTATAATTAACATAAATAGCATGATTCAACATATCTATTAACATGAAATCGTACTATAATGCAAATCAACCTTAGGACATCATAGATATTAGTATACCAGACCTACTTAGCATGAGTCAAACATTTATCTTCACATATTGAATCTAATTAGCATGATCAATACATCTATCAACAAGGAATTCATAGCAAGCATGCGAAACATGTAATTAACAATGAAATCCAAAGAGAACTATACGGGAACAGCAATTTACATCCTACGCTAGATTCGATGCTCGATTCTATGTGCTCCTCCTCAATTTCCTCTTCTTCTTCTTCTTCCTTGAATTCTAGATCCAACTGCAGCCTTCTCTATTCTCCAAATTCTTAGATCTATTCCCTTTATTTTCTCTCATAAATCCCTAATTCATCTTCCCTCTTGCTGTACACAATCTCCCCAATGTTCCTTCTCTTATTAGCCTTTATTAACTTTCTCCCCTTTCTAAACGAAATGTACAAGCCAATCTCCCCAATCCTAATTCAATTAGAAACCTATTCTTATAGATCCTTTAATCTCACTAACCAATCAAAAACCTTCTAATCCTATTCTAACCATTCCCAATTCCTTCTAATCCCAGTCCAACTCTAATTAGAAACCAATCTCCATTTCCCTTATAGAACAATTTAAATCCTAAACAAATTGCCAAACCATTCTCACTTTCTAATTAGGTCCAAAAAATTTCACCAGTTCAGCCCATTAGTTCCAGCCCATTATACTATTAATCAATTACTATACTAGCCCAACAATCTAACTAATGCTCCATACGACCAAGACAATGTCCAGTCCAAATCAAACTAAGATAATTACAAGTACAGTCCCCAAAACTATCCTCTAATTACAAATTGATACCCAACTCAAACAATTATTTTACTTGTTATTCCTCAATGTTCTATTTAGGATGTTACATTATTAAGTTAAAATACTTATTCATTATAATATATTTTCAGATCCGGGTCACTACATTCTACCCTCCTTTAGGAAATTTCATCCCCGAAATTATGTGTGTTAAGTTTCTAGAGTACTCAATCCTACAGTCTGTTGTGCTTCAATCAAGTTATTCTTAATGCAATTATACAATTCAAATATACAATACATAACAGTTCATGTGATTCACAAAATTCAGCAGGCAAGTCGTGTTATACATACCACAAAATCGGGTGATTCCTAGGTTAACATGTTTCTATGTTTCTTCCTAGGTCTCATCAAACTTAAGAGTCTCTAGATCAATCAGCACAAGTAATTATAACAAGCAATCACACAAGTAACAAACAAGCATGTTATGCACCCAACATAAAATTGTAAACATGTGAATCCTAGTTTCCTTGTCTATGTTC
The DNA here is from genome assembly GCA_031762675.1 of Pachysandra terminalis. Lineage (NCBI taxonomy): Eukaryota > Viridiplantae > Streptophyta > Magnoliopsida > Buxales > Buxaceae > Pachysandra > Pachysandra terminalis. Next base: position 8,167 of record JAUPMG010048572.1, on the reverse strand, counting down.
TCTACACTCTAGGAAATCTAATACCTATAACACCCTAGGTAATCTAACCTAGAGCTCTGATACCAATCAGTCACACTCTGGATGTAGTGGCACGAATCCCTTTGTGGGTGGTCACGAAGCGGGACCTTCCGGTTCCCAACTAAGGAACGAGGATCACAACAAAATAATACAACGTTACATGAGTATTAAGTCTCATGTACGCAAATATCAAATCAGAATGCGGAAGCAATACATATATCATATTCGAATCAAACTACGGCTTCATAAGTGCCAACAAATCCAGCAATTTAACTGTACCTAATCTATCCCTATTACATCAATTCAAATCTATAAATCAATCGCAACAATCAATAGCAAAAAACATTAGTCCACGCAATCCATCTATCTACCTTAACCTGCAACATGAAGGGTTGCGTGAGCTTGGAATGAACAGTAAGAAAGAACCTGACAAGCATCCTCAAGGAACAACGTTAGTCCACGAAAACACGACATATCATAGCAATCATCATGGAGAACATACATTCAAATGCTATCACATCGTAACACACTTGTATTATTGAATAACATGGAATAAGGGCAATAAATACAGTATACTATATCATATTGGCTCCCAGCATCATAATCATATATTATCACAGTTACTATATCAAATCAATTCATATCATCTTAATCATGATGTCAACATAATCATATATTTGAATATTAGCAACAAAAATCCATATTAACTACACAATGTCAACATGTTATACACTCCACCAAACTAACCAATTTATACCATATACTTCACCATATCAGCAAGTCAATAACCATAATATCAGCAAGTCCACAATAACCATACAATTCTAATTCAATAACCATACAATGCTAACAATATTAACAAGTTGAATACCGACAATATCAACAAGTCAATTACTATATAATTCTTACAGTCCAATATCCATAACTACACAATATTAACTATATAATAGCAACAAGTCAATATCTATACAATGCCAACAAGTCAATATCAATCCCCCCACAATGCTAAAAAGCTAACAACCACTATATCAACAACAAGACAAAAATCTCATGCTCCATAATATCCCCAAGACAACACATACCACTCCTGGTGGTCAGCCGGTTCCAAGTTACTTTTGCATCCATTTTAATACAGTTGGACGATACTCTCTTATGAAGCAATATCAATTGCAAGGTATTCACTTTAATACAGTTGAATACTACTCTCTTAATCCCACGTTGTACAACATGGTTCCGTATGACTTTCAACCTACTCGGGCTCAATTCCCGTAGCTATTTCCGTACATTTAGGGATAAACGCCCAGGGAGGCCTTCAAAGAGGACGTTTGACCTCTAGCGTTTAGGGATTTTAACCCAGGGAGGCCTTCAAAGAGGACGTTTATCCACAATAACGAGTCCACATTAAATCCTTAGCCACCCGGTTGCCTGGACAAGCCACCGAAAAAATCAATAGGATTGCCGATGATTGTATTCTTCGAAAGCTACCCACCTACCCATACACATGAATAATCCTTGGAACATAGTCACAGGTATCCTTTCCCACAAACAGTCGGATCTCCAGTGATAACACCCTTCGGAAACTATCCGTGCACCCATACACACGAATAATCCTTAGGAAGCCATCACAAGAATCATTTCCAACCAGTGTGCACAATTAATCACAATCACTCATGCATTATATATCATACAAGTTCAATCATATCCTAATAGTAGGATCTTCGGTGATAACACCCCTCGGAAGCTATCCGTGTACCTATACTCACGAATAATCCTTAGGATAGCATCACAGGAATCCTTTCCAATAAACAGTAGGATCTCCGGTGATAAAACCCTTTGAAAGCTATCTATGTGCCTATACACTTGAATAATCCTGAGGATACAATCGCAGGAATCCTTTCCAACATGTAAAGACAATCAATAACAATTATTCATATACTACATATCATGCCAGTCAACCAGTTCAATCATATCACAAGCAGTAGGATCTCCGGTGATAACACCTTTCAGAAGCTATCCGTGTGCCCATACGCACGGATAATCCTTTGGATACCATCACAAGAATCCTTTCCCAAAGCATACATTCATGACCAATCACCATCCTAATACACATGTACAATCCATCACAATCATGCCATTCATACACAATCAATCAAAATCATAGCATACTTGGCATACATGCAAAACATATGACACTCATGCACTATCAATTACAATTACATTGTACATAAAACATCATATCCTAGCAAGCCTCAATCATATCATTCCATGGTCTATATCCAAGTCTCAATCGTCATAATAGGTTCACAACTCCAAGCCCAATGGTCAAGTCTCTAGGTCAGTAGGTCCAATCCCCAAAGTCCTGTCCATGGAAACCCGAACTGGGGTTTCATCGATACCCTAACCGGTGTACCGGTGGGTGCCGATGGCCCTATTATAACGATAAAACATTCCCTGTCGGTACCCTCATCGATGTACCGGTGGGTACCGATGGGGCCGTCTGTGCGTGGGTTTTCTGGGTTCGTAAAACCTAGGTTTTTGGCATCCAATTTGATTTACATCTATCCTAGAGATAAATATGCATCAAGATAACAATAATATACTAATCAAATCCTATCCAAACAATACAATTAACATTCAACCTAGTCTAACATGGATCTAATCACATATGCTCATACAAATCTAGAAATTAATCCTATCAACATGCTAGATCTATGTAACATGATTCAAACACCTATTAGCATACTAGATTTACCTAGCATGATTCAAATACCTATAATTAAAATACTAGCATGATTCAACATATCTATTAACATGAAATCATACTATAATGCAAATCAATCTTAGGACATCATAGATATCACCTAAACCCATATACAATTCTGGAAATGAATTATATTAGCATACTAGACCTATCTAGCATGATTCTAACAAGTATCTTCACATATTGAATCTAATTAGCATGATCAATACAACTATCAACAAAGAAATGACAGCAAGCATGCAAAACATGTAATTGACCACGAAATCCCAAGAGAACTATACAGGAACTTCAACTTACATCCTACGCTAGATCCGATGCTCTATTCTACGTGTGTTACATCCCAAACCGGTTGTGATTCTCTGGAATCTCACTTGATTAGAATGTAACTCTCACCCCATATCCCTATGGGAGTGGAAAGTAATATAGAACATAAGCAGAAGTAAATTTCAACAGTTTTAATAAAATATAATATTAATAATTACAATATGATCTTTAATTACAAAACTAAGAAATTAACTAACTAGGTCTATTAAATTATCCCTAATTTCTATCTTGACATCCCTTTCTACCTATAGCTTTTGTTTGTAATCAATCTTCCTATAATACCTGAAAAACGTAGTGAAATATCCGTAAGGCAAAGCTAGTGTATGTAGACCTTTAGAGCAAGGTATTTACTCATCACCCAATGCTACTAGCAAAAATATATAATATAGTACAATAATGACAATTCTGGAAATAATGATGATAATGATATGTGAAATATGACTGTATTGACCCGGACCCAACTGGGATAATTAGAGAATTAATCCTAAATAATATATTAATTATGCAGTGGGATTTAATAAAAGAGTTAGTGTAGGATTGGACCAATTAATAATTAAGTAAAACTATGAGACTATACCTAATTAATTAAAGATTAATTAATTGGGCTTGACCATTACACAATATGGACCATAAATTAATATGGACAAACTGGGCCAAACCTCAATAAATTAGGTTAATTAAGGAATTAAGCTACTTAAACTATCATACATATATTCTCTAACTATTTGAAATTCAAACTAAAATAAATCAAATTCAAATAAAAGAGATAGAGTTCTACTAAGCTGGGAGACTAGAAGCTAGGAGAGAGACTGTGTCTCTAGGCAGGGACGTCCAAACCAAGAGGGAAAGAGAGAGGAAGTTCTGGTGTAGAGGGTTCGCAGAAAAATCTAAGATGAGGAGACCAAGAGGAAAGAAGGAGAAAGAAGACAGAGAAATGAAGAAGATAGTACGATACCGGAGGAGAAAGAAGGCTAAAATGTTTAGGAAGATAGAGAAGAAAGAATATGCAAACGAGGTAAGGATTCCTATGTTTCTACGGTATTGGATTTTATGTATGATCTCAATGCTATAGGTATAGTTGATTTTGTATTTTGGATGTCAACATGCTTAGATTTAAGATCTATGGGTTTAGGAAGATTATAAACATATTGGTTGATCTCCATGTTACTTCTGATGATGTGTTTATGTATGTTTATTAAATCTCATTATCCATATTTATGTGTTCAAATCTGTGATTATTTGAAGGTCGGAATTCATAATTTATCCTTATTTATTACTTGTTAGATCCATGGGAATAAGCAAGGTTTGTATACATGTTATTTGAGGATTGTGTAAAGGGGTTAGAGATTGATTTTGAGTGATTAAAACGTTAGAAACCATTAGGTTTGATTTGTAGTTCAAAACCCCAATCAAAAACCCAGATTTTAGCCCAGACTGTACGTTCGGTAGGTAGCTCGGCAGTTACCGATTTAGATACCGAAAACCAGTAAACCAGTTTGCACTCGGGTCTTGCTACCGAGCTTCGGTAACAGTACTACCGAGACCTTCGGTAGGTCACTCGGTAGCTACCGAGGTGCTGCCGAAAGTGGAAATAATTGAATGCTCTCTAGACCAGCTACCGAAACCTTCGATAGGACACTCGACAGCTACCGAGCGGCTACCGAGGTCCAATGAACACAAATTTTAAACGGAAGATCCCTATTGGGTTGTGCACATGCCTATATGGATGGTTTGTGCGCAAAAGGTCTATATTTGAACGAATCATAAGAAATGTATGGAAATGTACAAATTCATATTATTGGATTGATTGGAAGAGTATATGAGGTGTTATTGACTCAAAAGCTTTGATATAAGACTAGTATGATTAGATTTAGTCAAATAGGAATGGATTGGGTGATTAGTGCTTTTAGTTCTAAAGTTAACCTAAAATTGACTTGGGTTGACTTCTGTTTGATTTATGTTTGAATGTGATGAATTTGACTTGAGTGACTGATTGAGGGTACCTAGAGTATCCGTGATTGTGATTGTGATTGTATTGTGTATGATTGACTTGATTATGATGTGGAAAGGTGATTACACCGTGGGTGAAAGTCCCTAAAGGAAGGTCTCATAAGGGCGATTACACCGTGGGTGAAAGTCCCTAAATATTTCACCGTGGGTGAAAGTCCCTAAATATTTCATTGTGAGTGCAAGTCCCTAAATGAAAGGTGAACTTGGATGGGTGAGCTTCCACCGTGGGTGAAAGTCCCTAAAGGAAAGAACTTGGATACGTGTTTCCACCGTGGGTGAAAGTCCCTAATAGGATGGATTGTATGTTTGTATGATTGAATGAGCACATGACTGGGATAGGCATGGTGACACCTTGCATTACATTGCATTGCACTTCATTTCATACCATGATTGCATCATATCTTGCATTGAGTTGAATGATTGTGATGGGTCGTGATTCGAATGGCTATGATACTTTAGGACATGATTGATTGTGAACATGAATGCGATTGTGATTGTGGTTACTTGGCAGAAGCATGGTGGGACCATGTAGACAAGGGTGTGCTTCCACCGTGGGTGAGAGCCCCTAAATTAATGAGATAGGAGAACTGCTTCGTGGTTGCAAGTCCCTAAAGATTGACTATGTGGATGATATGTGTTAGTTAGCAGTAGTAAGGTGGGATCTTGTGATTGTTTATGGGTTGTAGCAAGGTAGGACCTTGTGAATGTTTTGTTGGTCGTAGTATGGTGAGACACACAGTATTGTTATGTTTATGGGTTGGAGCATGGTGGGACCATGTGATGTTGCTTATGTGATTGTTTAGTTGTAGCATGGTGAGACCATGTACTGTTGTTGTGAAACATAGTTAAACTATATGTCTACTATGATTTGTTGTTGTGTCACATGGTGGGACCATGTACATATTTGCAATGTTTGGTTGAACATGATGGAATCATGTAGGTAGCCATAGCATAGTGGGACTATGGGAATAGTGATCTCTCAACTGATTATAACTTGATATGATATGATTTGTATGTGAATGGTAACTGTATATGATGATTATGACATTCATGTTAGTATACAAGACATTGTATGACAGCGTGTTAACATACATATGACTTTGTTAATATGTGATGATTGATAATGCATGAAATGAACTGTGTTGATTTACATGCATAAAAGCTAGTATTGTAGTTTCATTGGATTTCTCTACTAGGCTTCAGCTGATCCTTATCTCTACAAGTCCTCTTAATTGATCTGGACTGGCTGGAGAGGTGATTGGGTGTTGAGATGCCATTTTCTTTCAAGATGTAAGCTATGAGACTCATTACTTTATTTTATTTTATTTTTATTATTTTGGTTTGACACTGTTTGGACAATGACCTATAATAGGGATTATTCAGTTTATTTTATGTGGATTATGGGATTGTTAGCGCCACGTGTTTTGGTTGTGCTAGATTATATTAGATTTGATTATGTTATTGTGGGTTGACAGCTCAATACGATTAGTTGGGCTGAGGTTTTAATTTTGACAGTCTTCCGCTAGTAATTTATTATGGTAAGACTCTGATTCAACCAGATAAGGGTTGCAGTTGTGGCCGTTTATCCGTACCCATGCTATGGGTCCGAAGGTTGGTTCCTTGGAATCCTCGAGATCCTATATCTCGGATTTGGGGTGCGACAATGACGATAATGATAACAAGTACATCAATAATGTTCTCTCATCCAATTCTCACTTTGTCTTGTATCATAAGGATATCAATGGTCATATTTTCATTCTACAATGCCTAAGTCTATATGATAATTATATCAAGTGTATCACACACAAAATAACAATAATAATATCAACAATCATAAGATAAGGCAGTATGCATGATGTTCAGCATTCGAATAGTTCAAGTCTCATACTAGATCAATCAATTACTTGTACAACAATACTGTTCTCCCATCCAATTCTCACTTTGGCTTGTATTATAAGGATATCAATGGTCATATTTTCACTCTACACCGCCTAAGTCTATACGATAGTTATATCAAGTGTATCATACACAAGAAAATAACAATAATATCAACAATCGCATGATAATGCAGTATGCATGATGTTCAGCATTCGAATAGTTCAAGCCTCATACTAGATTAATCACTTACTTGAGCAAGATGTCTTCTCGAACTATCCCCCCCCCCATACGGGACCATTCTCAAGCAAGATATTCTATGTGCACATCATAGTTCTAAGGGGCTTCGACCTAGAGGGCGCAATTCCCCCGCTTATTTTCGATCACGAGCAAACCCAGACTTGTCCATATTGATTGAAATTTTACATACAAGCATGATTTGACTTAATTAGATCAATTCTAATGTTGATTGGATGAAATTATAATTAATTTATATACATGCTTCTTTATGGACTTATCTCCACGTTCTTGATCATATGAGTGCTAAGCTATGTCTCATATTACATGTGTGAGTGATGATTTACATGCTTATTAGTTGATAATTGTAACGACCCACCCCACCTAACACAATATTGTCCTCTTTTGGCTCACCCGAATCTGACTTCCCAGGGGTCATCCATCCCGGTACTACTCCCACCCAAGCACGCTTAACTACGGAGTTCTGATTGGATTCACCGCCATCATGGCTTTAAAACGTGTTATGTCATAGTAGGGTGTGAATATACATATAAGTACATCACATTCACCAGCCCAGACAATGTGAGATTGTCCAACCGTAGCCTGCCAACATCCATAGCCTGCCAGCCCCTTAGGCCCGGCCACGAGACACCTGCCCACGTAGGTCACAATCACCCGTCATAGGGCCTAATGTCCTCGTTGGCTACACTTCCGGCTGGGCTCTAGCTTTGATACCATTTGTAACGACCCACCCCACCTGACATAATATTGTCCGTTTTTGGCTCACCCGAATCCGACTTCCCAGGGGTCACCCATCCTGGTACTACTCCCGCCCAAGCACGCTTAACTGCAGAGTTCTGATTGGGTTCACGGTCATCACGGCTTTAAAACGCGTTATGTCATAGTTGGGTGTTGAATATACATATAGTACATCACCTTCAC